>JAESVK010037426.1:177-18646 GCA_017140935.1 Hamamelis virginiana
ATATATATATAAATGTGTTTTTTATGGTGTGGTATTGACTTTAGCAACGAAGAAAAGGAAATGAACAAGGGCAGAAGAATAATAAGAATATATATAGATGATTGTACATAATTGAACGGCGGATTAATATATACATACATGATCTATGAAAGAACAAGTTTTCATAGGTATGTTGATTCAATTTTTATGCATTTGGAAATGGGATATGGTTTTGATGTAGCTTTCCCTACGTTAAGTTACCTAGAAGCTTTCTTGGGTTCATCATTTGTAGTAAAAGGGTCAGTACTGTCCGGTACTTGAGCATATTTTAAGCTGGTGATTTCATCACATTTATGAACACAAATGCTAATTTTACAATCCTTTAAAATGCATTGAAGTGAATACAAGTCTAAGTGCTGAATGATAGCAATGGATTCCAAAGGTCTTTAGTGATATCAAATGATTAGCAACTACAATGTCTATTCGTTTGATATAGGCATGCGGAGAGGCGGTTTTCCTTCGATACAATTTTTTTTGTTTTTTTGCGTTTTTTATGCTTGCAAAAAAACCTGTTTAAACACCATAGATGGAAGGGATTGTCAAGATCACTAATGGAAATCAAAAGTGAATGTTCGTCATTTGTATCTTCTAAAATGAGACAGTAAAAAATGAAAACATGAATTGACTATGTAAAAAGTAAAAAAATAATAGAAGAACAATACAGAAGAATATCTTAGGATTTTATATATATAACTGGAAAATTGGATAATGTCTTATAGGTTGAGAGAGAGCCAGTGCTTTTCTTCTATTTTCCACTGTTCTTTGTAAAAGAATTCTGATATCAGCAGGTTGAACAATAGTAACAGCAATACCAACAACTCTTGAGTAGAGGTATTAAAGTTATAAATAATAAACTGAATTTAGCATTTAAATGACTAAAGGATTAAAGATGACATTAAATTTGGTGCACCAAAATAAACGACGGAAGTAGATATAAGTCAACATATACACTATGGAGGATGAATATAGTTCTTTACATGTTTTCACCAGAAGTTGATATGCACCTTTATAAACGTTGAAAAAGGAGTAAAAAAATTAGTTTATTTATTTATAATTGGCAATGATTCGATCATTCTGAGCCGAGGCAGTGGGCGGTTTATCTGCACCAGTTTGAAGTTTTGCTGAGTTGACTGCTTGAAGTCTGTGAGAGTTTAGGATCAGATGTGCTTGCGTCAAGTCTTTTCTGGGTTGATGGAGAAGAGAACACTTCATTTCTTTTGGCTTAATCTTATCTACGCGAAAAGCAGGATCTTTAACATCAGGAAAAGTTACAACTCTATGGAGCTTAATATTATTGAAAAAAGCATATTGTGCGCATAAAATGTCTGGATGATTGGTGGTCGATTTGCGAACACTGCAAAGTTGTAAACAAAGCTGTTTAAGCATAACTATAACCATAGAAATTCCAATACATTTAGATACTGAAATGTATATATCGAAAAGAAGATTTAAAAATAATAATAATAATTATAAGAAATCTATAACATGTCTTATGACTTAAAGAGCATAAGAGCAGAAGAATGTTAAGTTTACATTGCAAATATTACTTTGATAAATTTAAATTGTGAATGAATTTCCAAAATGCAGTCTCTATCACAATATGCAAATTCAACAAAAAGAAATGAGTCTGTAAACCTCAGTTGAATAATGGAATTATGAACTACTAATAATGTATAAAATTAAATAAAAAATAAACAAAGGCCTCAAACCATCATATCTTTCTACATATGCAATTCATAAATTTTAACCAACATTTACTATTAAATTATAATCGTGAAATGCTCAAGAGATTAATAAATAAATAAAAAAAGTTAACACTTAAAGATTAAAACCAATACGTTATTTTCAGCAATTTTTTTGAAGTTAAAATTCATATGGAATCACTGATTAGAAGTTTGAAACTGAAGTGGTGAAAAACCCATCCAAAAGAAAGAGATATTTATTAAAAAGCACTAGGACAATTGGTGCGAATAACATAAAAGACAATAAAAGGGAGGCAAAAACAAAAGCATAAATCAGTATTATAAGCATCAAACAACAGACAAGGAGAATAAAAATTCATTAGAAGAAGACTATTATCTGAATATGTTCCAAAATATCATATATCACAACAAGATGAATGGTCAATTAAAATTTTTAGATTTGGATATATATCATTGTTACTAAAAAACTATAGCTGTATATTATCTGAAAACATTGGTCTACAAAATTGTCTAACTACAATAGTCTTTGTCTCTCTGCTTCTCTAAAAATTAACATGGCACCTGCTAACCCCAAATTGCCAACAGTAATTAAGTTTAATCATATAAGTTCCAATTCAAATCCACTATAAATAAGCAAAATCCCAAGTAAACCGAAAATTTGTGTATGAATTATTATTCGACTATGTTTTGCATATGAATTTGTAAACAAGTTTTGCATTTTCAATAAAAAAAAATCTATGCCTAAGTTGCCAAAGAAGCATTAATTTTAATTAGCAAAGTGTAACTTTCAGTTAGTGGAATTACAACCACAACATAAATAAATAAAAATTCACCAGTTTGGCATCATCAAAACAATCGCCAATCAGAGGATATGGAAGTTTGGCGATCATATGCACAGATGAGAGAATTTAAAAAAAAAAATGGCAATATTTTTTTAAATTTTCAAAGCAATAGACAAAATTATTAAAAGATAATAAAAGGTATAAGTTTTTTAATGAAGAAAATTACCGGAAAACGGTACATAAGTGTGTGTGTGTGCATTTCTATGAGAATGCTCATGTCAATTTCAAACAATATAATTTTCAATAGCATTAAAACTTCTATTTTTGGTTCTTATCAGGACATTTCAAGCTTAGTAAAAAATCTTTAGATTTTAGAAGACTATTATCTGAATACACACTTATGTTTGCAACGAAAGTATACCTGGTATGCCTATGAATATGGTCCTATTTTTTTGATTCGAATTGTGAGAATCTAATGTTGAAACGTCAATTTTGGACTTTTGGTTGATAGAGTTCATCCCTACACCTGCAAACAAAGAAAAATCATTTCTTTTAAACACAGAATCAGACATATCGACAGCAAACCTACTGATCGGTATCGAGAGATAAGAAATAGGATAAGTGATAATCACCAGGAGTAGATGGCACTGATGTTGTGTTTGCTGAATGTTGAACAGCGAAAACCTTAATTAAGGCCTTTTGTTTGTTCTGCGACAAGTCTTATTTAGTAATTTGATGCTGCATGAGTAAAATAAGTGTTTTCATTAATTTTGAGAGTAAAAATGAATAAAAAAATGAACAAATAATTGCAACAGGTTTATTCAACTTTAAATATTGTTGAATTTCCATGGCTAATTGTGATTTGTGATTTAGCAAATTAAGAAAATTTAATGATGGATGGACATAATGTTTAGGAAAAAAATAATAAGAATCGCTGTGATTCTCGAACATTTTGAATAGGTTTCATAAAATGAATAAGAAATCCAGGTGTTAGGATCATAGTTGTTGATAAAACTGCACAAATAAATGAAGGCAGCATTAACAGAAAGGAAGGTAGAGGATTTTACCAATAATCACAATTAAAACAATATTAAGACAATATGAACAAGCAAATTCAACTCATTCAAAAGGAAATCTTACCTCCAAGATTCGTCCATCCAAAGAATCTATGTCATTTAGTAGGTATCTTCGATAATAACGATAATGTAGTTCCTTTCTACATAATTTTTCCTGTTTCAGCAAAAAAAAATTGAGCTATTTGCATCGAAAACAACAAGAGCTAAAGGATTTTTCATTTATATTCCTCTAAACAGTTAGGTTTCAGAAAATCAATAAGAAATCCACGTGTTATGATCATAGTTGTTGATACAACTGCACAAATAAATGAAGGCAGCATTAACAGAAAGGAAGGTAGAGGATTTTACCAATAATCACAATTAAAACAATATTAAGACAATATGAACAAGCAAATTCAACTCATTCAAAAGGAAATCTTACGTCCAACATTTGTCCATCCAAAGAATTTATGTCATCTAGTAGCTATCTTCGATAATAACGATAATGTAGTTCCTTTCTACATAATTTTTCCTGTTTCAGTAAAAAAAAATTGAGTTATTTGTAGCCAAAACATGAAGAGCTAAAGGATTTTTCATTTATATTCCTTTAAACAATGAAACTAATAGTGCTGCTAAGATTTGATTTGGTAGCATGGCATTTGACAACTGGGAGAAAGCATAACTAAGCAATTAACAAGTGGAAGCAAATTTTAGTTAGCAAATAAGATGAGAAATAAATGCAATCTCAATTCGAATAAAGTCAAAATTTTAATGTTCTAGAAAGATACTACCTACAAAAAAACTATAAATATTAGAATCGTACATTGACACAAGAGGATCATCCAATTTCTTTTTCAAGATTAATAGTCATGAAATTAAAGATCGATCAGTCGAGCAATTCTCTTCTGTGATGTTGCTCCCGTTAGATAGTTTTTTATCTGCTACGTCCTCCTCTTGCATTTTTTAGGACCACTTTTCTATTCTGTTTCATTCCGGTTCCCATTGCAAATCCAATCGGAACAACCTTCAGAAAATGCAGTTATAAAGATTATAAACCAATAAATCGAATGAAATATAGATAAAAGGAACTAATAAAGATTGTGATTGGGTGAGAAATAAATACAAGAATTGACCGTTCGATAACGTTGATTTGTTGTGTATGTCATTTATGCCAAAAATCACAGTGATCCAATGGTTGGTTTCTGAAAGCATTAGTGTAGAAGAAATGAAGAATTGATTGTTGTCCTCTTGCAATGAACCTATTTGGTCAGAAATAAAACAAAAGAAAGAGAGTGAGAGGTTACAAACTAATAAAGATTTAGTATACATGAAGAGAAGATGGGAGCAAAGAAACAGTGGCATATGGTCAGATTTGAGAATGCAAATCAGAGAACATTTGTCGCTGGATAATTGGGTAGAAAACATGGAGACCTTTCTTTAAGAAAACTAATGATAAAAAGTGGGAAAAAATATCGCTCGTGGTACAGCGCTACATTTGAGTAGTAAGCCAGAAGAAGACAGTTTCAGAAACTATCACTAAAAATTTATTTCTCTGGGTTTGTTAGTAGGATTGAAAATGGTTAGAATGGACAAGGATGTCTACGACATCCTTGAAAATGGTTAGAATCGACAAGCATCCGTACAACATCGCAAATATGTTGTCACCGATTGGGAAAAAAATGTTGGGATGAACATTGTAGGTTCCTCCTCTTGCCTGCTAGTTAATTGAAATGTAACAACCACATGAACCAAAGTTGATCTACAAAAGTTTGTAACTACAATGGTCTCTCTCTCTCTCTCTAAAGATAGATTGAAGTAAAGGAAGTGACAATTCTTTCAATAAATGAAGCATAGGACCAAACTTCGCCAATGTGCTCAAAGCATTGGCTTGAACAGTTGCATTCTGAAGAATTAATCGATTATATATATGATGCTGACAAATGGAGTTACTCCAATTCCCAAGCCAATGAGTAATAGGAGTTACTCCAACACAAATGCACTGCCAGAAAAATAAGAAATACTATATATATAACTAATTATTGATGTTATTGTTGTTGCTGCTACTTTGTTGTGATAACAACAAGAACAACAACCACTACTTGTATTTTTTTCAAAAATTCAGCCACTTAAGAAATTTTATTGAATAAATAGCGAAATATTGAATTGTATGCTTAAATGTAGATTTTTATCCTCTTAAATGTAGATTTTTTATATACACTGAATGGTTATTCTCTTTTGATGATGTTTAAGGTTAAACCTTTGAAATGTAGATTATATAAACTATAAATTAGATCTAAAACATATTTTAGAAATTAACAAAAGAAGACAGGAAAATAGACAAAAAAAAAAATAAGAGAATTATGAATAACATAATGAATCTAAAATAACACCAAGAATGAAACAAGAGCAGTATATTTGCCTTTAGTTTAGAATTTTGAAACAACTGAATTTTCCTTTCTAGCCTGATAAATCATTTGGTGCTAAATAAGAAAATTATGACCTAGATTATCAGTCAAACTTTGTGAAAAAATATTAATGTTATGAAATCAAAATTAGTATCATTCCAAGTCTGATTCAGCTCAGATGCTTAACAGTTTTTTTAACTATTTCAATTGTTTAATGATCACAGAAGTCCAAATTAGGTTCTTTTCCATTGTTAATAACTACAGATGATATCAAGATATAGGAACAAAATTAGATTTAATCACTTAATTTAAAAGTATGAGCTTAAAATTTGGAATTTCTTTATTTAGTGATATCGAATCAACACTGGATAGAAAAAGAAAATTCAAGAATCCAAGCATATGTACAAGAATGCTCATCCCAACCAACTTACAGCTGTTTGATTTGTGTGAACTTTCCAACATACTCAGGGAGTTGACCAGTAATTAAGCAAATTTTCAATTCCCTGCACCACACAATACAAATTAATGAAAATAGCTCTAGAATAAAGAAAACAATGTATCAGGTAGAAAACATAAAGAAAGAAGACACAGAGAGAGAGAGAAATGAGGGTATAAAAAACGGAAAGAGACAGAGAGAAAGAGAAGAAGAGACAACAGCAGGTTACCGGAAAAGTAAAATGAAAATATATCATATGTTCATAAGTCTCACGGCAGGACTACTTGAATAAGCTTTATCTGGAGAAGTAGAAACCTGTGAACCGTGGAAAATAAGCAAACCAAACGTTAAAAAGGAAAAGAGACAGAGAGAGAGAGAAAAAGAGAGAACAAAGGGTTATCAGAAAAGCAAAGAGAAAAACATTTGAAATCACCACTTTTAACCGGTACAGGAAAAACAAACCTTCAAGAAAAAACATATGGAATCATCACCTTAACAGATACATAAAGACGAAAGTTTCAACCGAAGCTGAAAAGAGATCACCTGCAATCAGACCTGAACAGAGTTACAGTGGTGAGCTCTGAACTTGATGCCGAAGAGAAACGTTGGAGAAGAACCGAGAGGTGTATCGCAGTCGTTGTGAGGTGAGAAAAGCGTTTCTCAAAAGCTTGATCAATTCCGCAAATGACTTACTCGCCCAAACATAACATTTTAGGGTTACGGCTATAAATCATAAAATAAGAATGGGAAAGCTACAATAGGTAGAAATATTACAAATAAAGAGATATAGAGCCGAGTTCTGAACTTGATGCCAAAGAGAAACGCTGGAGAAGAAAACACAAGTCTATTGCAGTCGCGGTCAGCGCACAAAACCAAATCTCAGGTCCTCAGCTCCGTCGCAGACTCTGGTTGCCCGCCCTCTCAGCTCCGTCGCAGACGCTAGGGTCTCGCCTTCTCGGTGAAGTGTGGATTTCGTGAGGGGACAATAGCAGATGTGAAGCCTGCTGGAAGTCGACAAAAGGGTGAGCAAGAAGAAATGAAGAAATGTACAAAGACGCCGGAAATTCTACAAGAAAAACAGAGGAAGAAGGGCGGCAACTTGCACAGCGCAGTCTGCAGGCTTTCAAATCAATCAGGTTTTAATGAAATGACTGTATTGCCCTCTGATTTTTATCGTTTTTGGCTTCAGCTGTTATGAAGGGCGTTTTAGTAATTGACGCGCCCCTATTACCTATGCAGTCAGAATGCAGTCTTTGCAATTAATCGATTTCGATCAAATGACTGGATCGCCCTTGATGCTTTGTGTCTTTTGGCTTGAGCTACGAAGGGTGTTGCGGTCATGCGATGGAAAAAACCGTTCAATAGAAATGATAAATATCCTAATATGTGTCGATTTGGAAGGCAAAAAAAATTACCAAAATCAAGTTATAGATATAGATTATTGCATTACGTGTAATTTTATTTCTCTCTTAAAATTTATCCTTCAAATCTGTGTTTTTGATATGAAAAATGAAAGAATTGTTCTGAATTGATTCGAAGTTGAAGAAAAAAATGAGTATTCATAGATAAAATAATTCACTCCCAGTTTTAATAAGATTCCAGTTTTTTTATATTATTTGGACTGTTTTTTGAATGTTTGTGCGCAACACTTATGTATATATTTAACTCTATAAGTTTTTGGGATTTGATTTTTAAAATAATATTGAAGAATATTGAATAAAAATTTGACATTTTACAAATTTAAAAATAATTGGTGAAAATTTGACTAATGTTAATTATACTATATTTTTTAAAGAAAATGTATAAATAATTAATCATATTTTCACCAATCATTTTAAAATAAGTATAATGCAATTATTTTAAAAATTACTAAATCAAGTTTAGAAATCAACTATCGAGAGGTTTATTACAGATTTAAATACAAGAAAATAAAACTTGTTGCATATATTGAAAAAACAATTCCTATCAAATGGGTCACAAGAGAAGAGAGCTTCTTTTACAAGTTTTGGATTAGATAGAAACTGGAATTTGGCGCTGTAAACTGGTTGTAGCACGGTTTGACTTGTGGACAAACGTTTCTTTGTATTCCATGCCAAGAATCAGTTTACTTTGTTTTGTCTATTCCAATTTCTTTTCATTTTTTATCTTTTCACTCAAGATCACAATTGTGCAAAGCAATTCAAAAGGGAAATTGAGTGAAAATACAAATTACAAATTAGTATTTTTATTTTAAATCTTAAATTGGTGGCATTTTAATAGTTAATTAATAGTAGTGGATTGTTGTTATATTAACATTAACAATGTTTTTTATTTTGTCTAAAGAATAAACCAGATAATCGATAACAGTCTAAGATAATACTATTAATTAATTTATAAAATAGAGTGTTATCTTTGATATGGTTTATAAAGACATGTATGTTTTATATATACATGTATGTATATATGTATATATAGAGAGAGAAGGATATGGAAGTGATTTTGAGGAATGAGTTTTGATTCAAGTCATATGCAACAAATCAACATAAGTCAAGATAGAGAAAAAAAGGGGAAAGGATTCAATATGCTTAGATCGATAGAGAAAGAAAGGGCTACAGATTGATATCTACATTGTTTATTACCAATTTGGTTTCTGATGGGAAACGATTGAACGATAAAGATACTACATTTATTTTTTTAAAATTGTATGAATTAACTGATAGTAGAATAAAAATAATTTTGATTCTATATGTTTATTTTGTTCATTATAAAGGCAACCATAGCAACAGTGAAAAGTAAAAAAAAAAAAAAAAAACAAAAACAAAACAGAGATAATAAAGTACTTTAGGATACATAACAAGAAATCAATACAATTTGTAGGCATCAAAATCTGGGGAAAACAGATATTTTATAATTGATTTGTATAAGAAGACAAAATTAAGCTTACGCAACTAACAAATCCACGAATGAACAGAAAGAAACAATAAATGGGTACTTTGATTTTGTTTGATGCTTCAAATCCATCCAATTGATTGAGAAGCTCGAGCATAGTGCACTGCACTTTAGTGTCACCATTGCAAGTTGTAGCCTCGATTCGAGCACATACAATACTGCCAATTTCATCCATAAAGATAATCAATGGAGTATGTTGGTTGTGAAACGCAACAAAAAAGATATGATACACATAACATATAAATACAGTCTACACAGATTAAATCTAAAGGATTCCAAGACCCAAAAATGTGCAGTATAGACAATAGCACGTAAGCGGACAACATGAAAAATCAATATTTGGCGTTTATTACAAGTGGATAGGATAAAACTCAACATATGAATTTCCAAGAAATTTGAAGATGGGTTGCTTTTTAGACTTATTCATTTGCATTTACTTGCTTTCATATGGTTGAGGAGGTCTTTTATAATGCTCACAAATGGAGTTCCTAGAATTGCCAAGGCAATGAATAATAGGATGTCATACTTCTTGTAATTTTGAGCTGAGACTCAATACAGTCCTTTGATCAGTATCGCTGGAAATATGCGATACGAAATGAATTATCAATTATGAACTTATCATACTATAATTAAAGTTGTTTAAGGAACTTCGCCACCAAATGTTCATCACCTGGCTTGATGGTCATAGTTTGGTGCCGCTTTAGTTTGCATTCTTACAAGACGACTTCACCTTCTTGGTACTACACTTGAAGCGTCACATGTCTGAATATCTATATGCATATAGATAAAATTTTCTATATTATTAAGGACTGTCATCATCCTGCAACACAACATTGTTTTCTTCATCACAAGCAAAATTATTTTTAGCTAATTGAGTATAAGACGTGCCATGCACATTCCCAAAGACTATTCTTCTAATCCTGTTGGTTCTGTCCTGAACCCAACATAGATCACAATAGACTTGAATCTTTTGAAACTTTATGATTGTAAAATTAGAAAAGAATATAGTACGCTATCCAAATTGCCAGTAGGTGATGTGTGTGACCTCAAAGTTGCTGAACATACAATGGATGAAAACATTTCAGAGAGAAATGGTCATAATTTTTAATAATTTGTATTTTAGAAAGTAACTATTGGATCATTGTAATTTTTGTCATACATAACATGTATAGGATTAATATATAATTGAACGGTTGTTTTTTCACAGTACGTATCTCACATTTAGTAAAAATACAAGTTGGACTTCAATGTTGTGACAGCCTTGTAGTATTTTGAAATCATTAATAAAAAAAGAAATTGTATGAAATAGTATGAAACAAAAAACCATCAAAAAGACCAACAATCACGCTAATTATAAAAAAGTACAAACATACTTTAGAAAAGCGAACTACTTTTTTGCTAGTGAAGAAGCGCAAATACTTTTCAGTATTTAATATATTGTAGCAACTATAAAAACATGCTATATTATTCACCTGTTGGCTGAGTTAGCAATCAAGCAGCATACTGCTCTTTCTAGGTGTTCAACGAATGTTTAAGGATCCTAAGGAATAAAATACTACTAACAGTCAATTGTCATGAGAAAGATAAGATCTATTCATTTAAATAATTAATTAATAATAAGAGGAAGAGTAAAAATCAAACCTGAAAACATAGATGAGTTTGCAAAACAGTAGCATATTGGTTGTTGTAGGCCTTCAGGGAATGTTAAAGGATCCTAACAGATAAAATAATAGTAACAATCAATTGTCATGAGAACAGCAAGATCCATTCATTTAAACAATTATTATAATTAATAATAAGAAGAAAGTGAAGAATCAAACCTCAAAAGATAGATCTGAGATAGAGAGAAGATCATGGCCTGTATCAATTGCTTATGAACACAGATTACTCCAAGCAAATTAGAAGAATGTATACATCACTATCAGTACGATACACATTTATATATACTATATATATACATTCATTTATATTCAGATGTGTGGAACAGTTCATCAATTCAATCACTATTTTTAATAAGAATTGCTCATTATATCAGTATTTTTAATAATTAAGCTAAATAAAACTCCCACATCAAATGAAACTTGTATAATGTATCTACAACAAAATAAAAGATAGACAATTTTAGTCTATATATATTAGACGATTCATAATAGAGTGTAAAGTATTAAAAGATATACACAAAAAAAAGAAAACTAAAAGATATTCAGAACAAAAAGGAAACCAGTTTAACACTCCAACTATTTGATACTAATGAGCTACTACATGAAATTTAACAAAAGGAATATGACATTTCCCAGGAGTGGACGTGAGTTCAAATATGCATCTATCACCAAAAGAGAGATTGTTTGCTTTTCGGAAATTTGCCCAATCTTTTCTGAGTTTGATTCTCCTGTCACCATTTGTATACTTTGTTCCCCTGTCCAGCTGAAATGTCCACACTTTCTTAGATATCTCTTCTATTAAAATTGTATCCACTGTACGAAGACGAGCTGAACGAACAAATTCTATTGGAATATGCTGAAATATAGAAGTCAATAAAAGGAATTAGCGATTCAATATAATTCACAAATGTAATAGTATAAATACATGAAATAAAGGATTATCATAAACAACAATTAAATAAAGGATTATTAAAATAAAAGATAGTATGTATAGACCATGTAGGGTTTTTTGGGATGACAGTTTGATGCATTCAGAACAACAACAAAATTAGGGGCTGAATTTGAACGCAGCTCTGGTTGCCGAACCATTTTCTGACCTACAAAATAGAACGAAAACTAATAGTAATTTAATAAACATATAAGAAGAAGTAAAAGAAAAATGTTCATATGAAAAAGTAGAAATAATTACTTTTGATATTTTGTTGATTCATAGTCTGACATAAAGGTTCATCTATTACTTCTTCTTTGATTGGCATCCGTGTACACTTATCAAAATCCTTCATGCAACCACTATGGCCAAATACATAGACAAAAAAACTGCACTTGTCTAATTGTTCAAAAACAAGAATCTCTCCAAATCTTATTCTATGGTGACCAATGAAGGTAGCCCAGCCATCTGCAAAGTAAATTTCTATTTCATTCTCTACGCGCAATTGTATTCGCCAAGTTCCTTTGTAACTTGTCAACAAGCAATCTTTAGATATGGTCTCGATCAAGCGTGATCGTTTTGAGAAAGCTTTGGGTATTAGCTGCAGGAAAAGACAAAAGATATCTCAATCATAAACACTGTTGCTTCATCTAATATGAAGCACAAAAAAGAAAAATCATCGTACAAAATAACATATAATAGCAAATCTAAAAAAAAAAAAAAAGAATATTACCATTTGTTCAGAAAAATTGTTCACCATAACTTTGAAAAACCAAGTGGAGCATAATTTTCTTTCACTTTCTACTGATTGTGCCATGGCTGAAAAGAATAATATCAAATTCAGCATAAATAAGCAAAGTCCCAACTAAATCGAAAATTTGTGTACGAATTATTATTTGACTATGTTTTGCATATGATTTTGTAAACAAGTTTTCCATTTTGAATAAAAAAAAACCTATGCCTAAGTTCCCAAAGAAGCATTAATTTTAATTAGCAAAGCGTAACTTTCAGCCACTGAAATTACAACAACAATATAAATAAATAAAATTTCACGAATTATTAGTTTAATTTACAATTAATAAAATAAGAATTATATACCCATAAGTCCCTCACATAAGCACTTTATATCACTTGGTCAAATTAAGGAAATTTTTAACATAACAAATATTTGAAAGAATTTGAAAACATTAAGATCCTCATAGTATAAAGTTTTACACTAAGAGATTTTTAGATAATTTTCCCATAAAATAACGCTCTTCTCTCCCCTCCCCAAATTTGTGTAGCGGAGAATCTAACACGACTTTCCTCAAAGAAAGATAAAAGAAAGAAAAAAAAAAAGACAAAAAAAAAAAAAAAATGAAACAATGGTGTTAGATATTCAATAGCCAAAGAACAAAATTAAACAAATTAAAAATAGTAATGTAGATCCAACAGCTATGGTCAATCCTATTTTAAGTTTTAGAATCACGAAACAGGGTCAATCCTATTTTAAGTTGTAGAATCACGAGACAAACAAATACAATACATGCACCTCAAAACATTATCCAAAACCTAGCATTCACGAGGCATGCTCTGTTAATTTATTCTTAATTAATAAAGATTCCTACTTACTTAATTCTTAATCAATTCAGTATAATAATAAGGAAATGTTTGGCAATAAGTCCACCTATAATGCCCTAAAACACCAATAGATGTGAAAGAATACTCCAGCATGCATTTCTGATGCCTACTGCTGCTGCTATTTCATCACTGGATATATCCTCCCTGTTTCTTACCTTCCAAACATAATCTAGTCTATAAATCAATTAAATAAATAAATAGGTTTATAGATGCACGAGCTGCAGGATTTACAAATATTCATGACATTTGAAGAAATCCAAATTAAAATTAATCTTATACCATCAATTGTGATGATAGTTCTATTTCTTTTGTAAATGACCAAATTTTAGATGTATTAATTTGTAACCTAAATTACTATGCAAAAGCTAATAGAACCATTCAATTTTGATGGAATGTCCAAATTAACATACCCTAATTGTTATCAAATTGTTTTAATTAGGTGTGTTCTGGTTTTGATTTCTATATATACAACTATATATATATATAAGTGATCCCTCAGCTTTCAATTATATGGAATTTGAAAAAATATGTTACATTAATCCTTGTGGGATAATGGAAACAAGTCATCAGATAATGATTAATGAAGTTCAAAAGTTCTCCACCTATAATTTAACACTGAATAAGATAGAAGAAAAATTATTTAAGCATAGATTTATGTAGCTTAGCATACAGTACCACATGTAAGAAACAAAGAAGGTGCACAATTACTCTAAGCCATTAATGTAAGAAACAAAGAAGACCCAAAAGACAAAAGAAACATGAAAAAAAAGGAAGGGTTTGAGAAAGCAATTGCAGAAGCGTACATCATCATCCAGTGAAATTAATTAATATATAGTTAAAGATTGTACATCTCTCTCTCTCTCCCCCTTTTTTTGGGTTTTTCTTGTTTGATTACTCTTTCTCTATTAAAGTTGTTGACATCAATATGAAATTGGCTAGGAACCATTTAGAGCTTGAAAGTATTTTTGGTTGAAAAATAAAGTGGTATTAGTTTTCATGACATATCCGAATAAAGGTGGGTTCAGTACCAGCTGAAATGGAAGTGGTGAAGATGTGCCTATAATTTCTTATGTCAAATGGGTCATATGGTAGTTCTGATGGTGGAGTGAATGCATAATTTTTATTACTGGATCTTGCTTGAAGGTGATAAGAAATATTAAAGGAGAAGTACTTTTCAGTGTACTGACATTTTTCAGTGAAATTAAAGGAGAAACATTGGGGACAGACAAAATAATTGGCATGCAATGACAACCCTATAATATAATAAAGATCTAAATAAAAAATAAAAAAAAATGCCATCAGTTGTCATATGCATAAAAACAGAGCTGCAGTCAACTTCCTGGTTGAAAGGGAAGAGAACAGGAGGCAATCAAGCTGGACATTTTCTTCCTTTCTATAGATAGAGATAGGTCCATCAGTACAATTGTAAAACCTTGTAAGACCCTTTGACACCTTGTTTGTGAGGCCATAGACAAATTATACAAAATTTAAAACAGATCTTGAATAGGTAGAAGCTAACAAAATATATTAGAATTTAAAACTGAAGTTGAATAAATGTATTTATTGAGTTAAAGAAGAGCAGAACTTTGTGCAGGCAAACAGGGGACCAAAGGAATATTATTGGTCTGCGCATCATGCTCCCATTCAACCTAGTTTATAAGTAATTTATGCTAAATTACTTGGTAATTGTCTCTAACAATGAAGACCCAAGTGGCAATTAGTTGGATAGCCTAAGGGAGGCAATATTGAATGAGCCAAATGAGGAGAGCCAGCGTAGTGGGCGAAGTTTTTACTTGGCTTGGTATGCTGATAATGACAATAAGGCAAAAACAAGTATCACAAGCACAAGTTATGCAACGACAAATGAAAATATAACAAGCTTGGTACAACTAATAGACCATGTACATCATTCGAAAATGGTGATCGTCATAATTATCATTTAGGCATTGATCAAATTACCAAGGATACTTTGGTAGGTTCAGAAAACACATCCTATAATCCCTGTAATCAAGGCCAATCCCAATAAGATACAATGTTGATTGGCCAAATTGTCATCTTGCACCAGCTTTGAGACCAAATTCCACTACTATTGTTCAAACCTCAAAACCCCGTTAGTCATGATTATTTCTCAGCCTTATTTACTCTTCATATTCATGATACTAATAGTGTCTTCCACATTAATTTTTAAAAATTGACTTTTTAACACCAATTATGTGATTTATAACACGATGGAAACAAACCTCCTGGGATGTCACAGAGCTGAACACCCTCCCAACTCCTCCAAAGACAATAATAAAATACTATTCCTATTCAGGATTCTGTAGTCCCCCTCTCTCTTTCTACTTTCCCTCTTTTCCTCACTCTTTTTAACTTCCCTTAAACTTCTCTCTCTCTCTAGACTACAAAAGTTCTATCTCTCCTCTCCTACGCTCTGTTTCTCTACAACTCCTCTTTTTCTTTCTCAAGCTCTGTGAATCATCTCTCTCAAGATAGGAACTCCATATTGCTTCATCTCTCTCATCAACTCAAGCTTCACCCAACCCTGTTTTCATGTGTAAAACTCACTACTCTTCCATACTTCGATATGTATAATTATTATTAAACATTATTCAAGTATTATATGAGAACATACAAATCAAAATGATTCCCAACAGACCAAATAAAATCACAGAAGTCAGGCCACCATGGCCAAATCCTGAGCTCACTTACTGGAGATTGTAGGGAAAAAAAAAAAAAACAGTATTGATATGCATAAAAACACAAGAAACAATAATTTTTGAAACTATAACATTAAGTTTGATGCATTCTTACCTGAGTTCTTGTGAATTTTTTCCTTGTTCTCTTTGTAAATATTATCAGAAAAGTAGCAACATATCTAACAAAAATAAGGTAAAAGTGTACTCTTGAAGGCATATTTTAGAGAGAGAAAGAAAACAAATTGGAAAGAGAATGGAATTAAGGGATTTAACTTTTCGATGATGCCAGCAAAATGGTGAGAGAGAGACAGAGAGAGAGAAAGAGAGAGAAGGCTGCCAGCCAAATTGCGAGATAGAGAAGAAAATAGGCTAAACCAGATAACTACATTATGCTAACTGAAATACATTAATACCATTCGCCGCTGGTATCAGCTAAATTTCCAACCTAACATTGGCCAGCGGAAATAAGTTAAATTCAAGAGATAAGAGACATCAATAGCGAAAAAGTCAGAAAGTGCATGGAATCACTGACCCAATCATGCAGACAAACCTGGAAGCGACGAAAATCAAAGTAAGCAGCCTATCTCAACAGGATGAACACAGCGAACAAGGTGGACCAAAAGAGAAGGACAAGCAAAAGCCACGAATAAAAACAAATAACTAAAATATTGACAACTCTCTCAAGCTTGATAAGTTCCGCAAATGACTTAGTCGCCCAAGCATAACATTTTAGCGTTAGGGTTATAAATCATAAAATGAGAAAGGCAAAGCTACAATAGGTAGAAAAATTACAAACAAAAACATACAAAGGCGACTTCTGAACTTGATGCCGAAGAGACACGCTGGAGCAGAAAGCAGAAGCCTATCGGAGCCGCGGTCAGGGCACAAAACCAAATCTGAGGTCCTCACCTCCGTCGCAAACGCTGGGTTCTCGCCCTCTCACCTCCGTCACAGACGCTGAGCTCTCGGCTTCTCGGTGAGATGTGCAGTTCGTGAGGAGAGAATAGTAGATCCGAAGCCTGCTGGAAGTCAACAAAAGGATGAGGAAGAAGAAAAGGAGAAATCAACAAAGATGCCGGAAAGGCTACAAGAAAGACAGAGCAAGAACGGCGGCAACCTGCACAGCGCAGTCTGCAGGGTATCGAATCAATCAGGTTTTTGGCGAAATGACTGTATTGACCTCCCATTTCTATCGTTTATGGCTTCAATTATGAAGGGCATTTGAGTAATTCACGCGCCCCTATTACCTATGCAGCCAGAATGCAGGCTTTGCAATTAATTGGTTTCGATAAAATGACTGGATCGCCCTTGATGCTTTGTGTCTGTTGGCTTAAGCTACGAAGGGCGTTGCGGTCATGCGATGCAAAAAACCCTTCAACAAGTGCAACTGTTTTCAATCGGAAGAGAAGCCGAATTTGACTGCCGTTTTAAGAGCAAATCGACGCAAATTCGTGTCGTTTTGGACGAATTAAACAGTAACTTTCCAATCGACTCTTTCGCTCTTTTACAGGTAAAGAAGATATTGTATGTTTGTGGGCTTTTAGCCCACCTAGCCTAGTCCAAAAATTACCGTAACATTTTAAGTCCAGTCCAGATTTAAATGCTGGCTCCGTCCTGTACACGGTTCACACACCGAACTCATTAGATCTCATTTTTTAAAAGTCGTTATAGATGGATGTTTTGAATCCACTAGTGACCGGTGAAAAATACAAAATGTGAACTGATTCATTGTTTTCCACAAGAGTGTACGCGTACGCACCTGCCAAACCCTCATTTCTTATCTTAATGCCTAAGTTACGTTCCTTGACTGCTCGTTGAACCTACCTAGACCGGCAGTTCAACTAAATGAATCAATTAGAATGCCAAGGTAAAGTTTAAAGCAAGTTGCATAAAGTGATTTCAATTATAAGTATTTATATAATATATTTTGACACTCCTCTTATGTTCATGTCTATTAAAAATTACAGTGATCCAATAGTTAATTTCATAAAAAAACAGGCAGTGAAAAAATGGTGACATTTTGAATAATAAAAGGTCACAATTTTTCACACTAACATTTTTCAAAAATTAACCGTTAAATCATTGTGATTTTTAGTAAACATGACATATATGGAAACCATTTTCCCCAAAGGGTTACAAGCCAAACAAGCATTAGGTGGGCCCCACAATATCTACCTTTACTAGACAAGCTTTATTGAGAAGACAAAGCCTTTAAG
>JAESVK010037473.1:0-13247 GCA_017140935.1 Hamamelis virginiana
ATGGATCCCTCTTGATAGTTAATTCATTCTGTGTACTTTGATATATAAGTGCCTTGGGTGTGACTGATTTATTTCATACTTGTTACTTGATTTTAAAAGTGTTGAAAATCGTGTGATCTAGTAGGGATTAGGTTTTTCAGTTGTTTATATGCCCTTTCCAATTATAAGTTCTTAAATCCTTAATCCTAAATTATTAAAATAAAAACCCAAGAACTGCCCCGAATGCTATAAATGAGGCGACTATCTACATTCATTTTTCACCACACATCCCATCCATGGAGTCATAATAGAGTTCTTATTTGGCTGGTAATGTCACATGCTCAAGATCTCATATCCTCGTCTAGTCAAATGCTAAAACGATGCTGTGATTTCTTATTATCATCATATCTGTGAAGTTGACTTTCTTTTTTCCATTTTTTCTGTTAAACTTTTGAATGTTCATAGAATAGAAAAAAAAACTCAGGTCAACTAAGTCTTATCTGAACTATAAGTGAACAAACGAATGATGAATTTGCATGGCCTCTAGCTGCCTTCAATCAGTCGAATCGGTTGGAAGGCAGGCTTATGGGTTTGATTGTCAAAAAACATGATTTAAGTTGCTGGAAATAGCAGCTTAAGAAACAAGAAAGGAAAGTGTTGGAAGGCTAACATATGGTCCATTTATGTTTTCAAAACTAAACTCACCTCCATAATAATATGGAAATTGATGGATTAGAGAAAGTTTGTGTGAATTTCTCTCTCTTTGAATAACAATGTGATGTGTATTTAATTCATCATTCCATAAAAGAATAGTTCCAAGACTTGGTTCCATATATATATATATATATAGCTTTTGTTTTGGCTTATCATTTACACTCTCCATAAATATTCGATATTTTACATTATCAACACAGGTGCAATATAAAGTTATATATAATTTCTAAAATTTGTATATGTATATTTTTCTCATAGGGTCCTAGAGCATACGAAGCCAATCAAAGACAAAATGAAGCTACATTTTGCGTGTCGAAGACTTGCAAACGAGTTTTGGAAGCTATACTTTTATTGTCATTTGTTCATGAGAATGTTTTGGATGTAATAGAACCATTTATTTTTCATTTTTTGAACAAAAATTTTGTACTCGATAAACATGCACTTTGGATATGTTAGTTTGAGGTAAACATGCACTTTGGATATATGTTGATAATTAAGTGCACCATATTTTGCAATTCTCTTTTATGCATGTGTAATGGTGGTATGGGATGTTATGAAATATAATTTTATATGTGAAAACAGGTCATTGCAAGAGGAGACAAAATAGTAGGTGTAAAAAAAAAAAAAAAAAAAAATAATGGACTAATTTAACGACACTTATAAAGTGTCATTGTATGTCTAAAGTTTTACGACACTTCTAAAAGTGTCGTTCTAAGACACTTTATAATGACACTTCATAAAGGTGTGAACCAGTGACTTGAAGGGGGTTAGGAGGCCGTTCACTTTTTGAAATCATTGTGGATTGTGGATTACTCATTATCTATCTCAATTTATCCTTCTCTATTATCCACATTTATCCTTCTCTATTATCCACTCAAGATTGGGTTTTGAAAAAGGATAAAAGTTTACAAAAAACTGGGAGTCGCCACCTTATTTTTAATGAACAAGGAAACCACAAAAGAGTTTTATTTTCAATAAAACATTGACCCCATATTTTGGAAAAGCATGGTCTTCGAATTAAAGTTGGATTCGGGGGCTAGGTGACGAAGTGGGAAGATTCCAAGGAACTCCTTGTAGGCACCCAACTCGCCCTAATTAAAGGTCTCCTAATTAAATTTGGGTTTTATCAAATTCTTATCATGACAATCCTATTTATCTAATCAATCACAAAATATGATATATAATACTAGATAGTAGATAATAATAATAATAAAAAGAATTAAAAAATCCTAAAAGACCTTAGGAGACAAAAGTCATCCTAAGATTGGACTTGCGCCCTATTGACTGCCTACGTACCCAATTTCTTGATAAGAATCAAAGTCCACATAGTTCGATTACTTAGGACTCTCCTATTGTAATGAACCACTTAGTCGAAGGAATTCTATTTATCTAGGACTCTAACTCCGAGAGTTTGGATTTGATCAAAACACTTTTTTGTATAAAAGATGGAATTTCATTCCAATTAAACCACTTTCAAAATCACTTACTTTTAGAATTTTTCTCGAAGTAGACTCCTAGATTTAGGTAGAACTCGATTACTATTGCAATTCTTACAACAAAGGACAGTCCTAGTCCTAGGGTTTCTAACTAGTCTTAGGTTAGGCTAAACACCTAATATACTAACATTATGCATGCTGGAATTTATAGAAAATATACTAAATATGTAATAGAGAATATAAATAATGCATGAAAAATGTCCTAAATGTAATCTAAGTTATCTATGTGAACTTAGGCATGTTTCTATGTTAGTTTGGATCCTAAAAATGGTTTTTTAATCCATTTTAAGGTTACTTTAAACCTTGGACAAATTTATATGCAACCAAAAAGTGGATTTAAAACCTAAAAATAAAATAAATAAAAGATGTGTAAAATGTCCTAATATGCAACCTAATATGATATATCAAAATAGTCATGCATCATGTTTGAAAACACCAAGTTTAAACATAAGGGAAGGGACTTACCTTAGTTTGTTCCCTCGAACATATTTCATATGATATTTCAAACATTAAACATAAATATAAATGATATAAACAATCCTAAACATGTTCCTATTGACCTATACTAATTTAACATAATCAAAACAAACTTAAATAAAAACCATAATGCAGAAAATCTATACGCTAACCTATATGCAACTAACCTTTGAATACCCAACTTAGGTACCCATCCCTAATATGGCATAGAAGAAGAATGAAGAAGAAGAAGAAGAAGAAGAAGTATGCAAAAACTTAAAACAAACTTCACAATTATACTAACCTTTTTTGTTGCTTCATTCTCCCTTGTTCCAAACTTCTCCTCTAAACTTTAAAGACTTCAAAAAATATAGTTGAGGATGCTAAAGGACTAAATATAGTACCTTAAGCTTCTACTCTTCAAGTTTGGCTCTCTAAATGCCTTATGAGTTTTTTATGACTCTCTGTGTGTCCTCAAACTGATTTCAGAGCTCTCTATTTATAGGGAAGCTTGGAATTGATCAATGGTTCAGTTTAAATCACTTAGGAATGATCCAAGGGCCACAAACCAGCCTTCCAAGGTCTTTAAACTCATCCCAAAGTCCCCAAAGCCGAGCTAGACACCTGGCAAGCACTTGGAAAAGTCCCAGGCAGGAGAAAGACTGAAAAATAGCAGCTATTGGGCAAAGGCTGACCATCCACCTTAGGACGGTTGGCCATCCCTTGGTGGACGGTCATTGAGCCTTGAGCCCAGGTTTGCCCTATGTGGGCCTGTTTCAGCCCGTTTCGACTCAGTTTTGGCTTTTTTTCGGCTTTTCGGGCCCGTTTTAAGTCCAAATTCGACGATTCAAGCGCCAAAACGATTGTAATTCGATTCTCCATGTTTAAGAAGTGTTTGAAGTGAAAATGCATTGACCAAAGTCAAAGATTTAAGGAAAAGTCAACCGATTAGCTGTTTAGGGCTTGTCGGGCCCAAATTAGGGTTTTGAAATCTGCTAACCAATCGCTTTCGAAATCATTTCTCCTTCTCGAAACAAGTTTTAAAATATTTTAAGAAAGTTTTTTGGAGCCTTTGAAGGCTTTGGTTTGATTAAAAGATCGAATCCCGGTCATTCCTGGTTGAAACCCTAATCTGAGCTTGAAAGGGCCTTTTGGGCCTCAAGAGCCAAACATGAGCCAGAAGGCTCAATAGACCTTGTAAATGATTAACTTAGCTACCAAACACACCTTAAATATCTATGCCAAAGCCTCGAGATCATTCGAGACAAGATCAATAGTCATTCAGAGCTTTTGTGATTCAAATGACAGTACTGCCCTTCAAGTTACAAAAAGCCTTATTTTCTATCAAGCATGGCTCAGAATGCCATGAAATTTTACAGGGATGTTCCTAGACTCTCTAAAAACCTAATGCAAAAGGAACCGACTCAATCTGACCTAAAAACCTACATGCGATAATGTCCTCTAACTAACTATTCACAAAGGTAAAACTGGGAACTTAGGGTTTTGACACCCTATTTCACCTCTAATCACAGGCAACCATTAATGACTATACTCATGGTCAAAAATGGGTGTCTACAGAAGCCCCTCGTTGATATTCATGGCTTCGCCAGTGAATATCAACGAAATAAAATGACATCCCATTTCTGCCACGACAGAAGAGAGGAAATCAATCCAACTACTCACAAACATTGATCAAATCATTATCCTTTGGAAATCCTACACACATTTCCAATCATCATCTTTGGAAGTCCTACACACACTTCCTATAATCTTAGGGACCTCAATCCCTTTACTGGAAATCCTACACATATTTTAAATCATCATCTTTGGAAGTCCTACACACACTTCCAATCATCTTAGGGGACCTCAATCCTTTTCCTGGAAATCCTACACACATTTCCAATCATCATCTTTGGAAGTCCTACACACAATTCCTATAATCTTGGGGGACCACAGTCCTTTTGGAAATCACACACATATTTTCAATCATCTTATCTTAAGAGTTTATGACTCTTCTTGGAAGTCACACACATACTTCCAATAATCTTATCCTGGGAGACCGCAGTCTTCTTGGAAGTCACACACATACTTCCAATAATCTTATCTTAAGAGGAAATCTCATACATATTTCCAATTTTGGAAGTCTTACACACACTTCCAATTATCTTATCCTTAGAGTCTACGACTCTTTTGGAAGTCACACACATACTTCCAAAAACCATAATCTAATCCTTAGAGTCTACGACTCTTTTGGAAGTCACACACATACTTCCAATATTCTTTAAATTGCCAATATTCTCTTGATATCTATGTTATCACCAACATATGCATTCCACAACATCATCAATATTGTTTATCATCATTCTCATACACATTTTATGTGTATTTTTCAATATTTCATACAATCTATACAACCTTATTGATTTGGGCCTCCAAAGTGGATATTTCTCATTCACAAACTTTCAATGGGCTATTTTATCTCCAAAATTCCTTCATGGGCTTCACAATCTCATTATTTTACTTTGATTTATAATCATTTCATGATTACAAACCTTACTTACATATTACTTTCATCATCTCTCTTCATAGATCATGGTTTTTAACCGAAAATTCATCATTTCATGTGAACTTTCCTATTCACAATCATCCAATTCTCATCTTTTTATGTACAAACCCTTCCTCATTTCTTATCCATACATCAAATCATATTCAATCTCAATCAAATGTATTTTCCTAAATCAAATTTTGAAAGAAAGTGGGTCAAAATTGGTCGAAATAGGCCAAAAAGTCAAAATTGGGCTTAATGGGACTCAAAAGCCCAAAAAAAATCAAAATTGGGCCTCAAAAATGGATGACCGTCCACTGGGGGACGGCCACCCGAGCCTCTTGCTTCCCTTTAAGTGGTTTAACCCCCATTTATTCCCCACATTTCAATTTTCTTCATTCTAGCATTTTCTCTCTCTAGGTTTTCTCATTTTCCTCAAAAATCCATCATTCTTTGGTTTCATTGCATCCAAATCAACTCTTAAACACTTCTAGGGTTGCTAATTGCTTCAATTTGTGAATCAAAACCTAGGATTTCATCCTTGTGTTTCAAATTTGAGATCCAAAACCCAAATACAGATCCACACATACCTATTTTCTCAAGCTTCTTAATCTACACACTTATGGCAAATAGGAGTAATGAAACCTCAAAGTATCCATACATGAAGATGAAGAGTTATAAGGCACCACCACATGATCCTAAAAACACAAGCTTGCTATTGGAGCCTCATGATCATCTCTCTCATGTCCACACCAATCAAGAGGTAAGCTTACTTTCCATGCTTTTTCTTTGAATCCTAATGTCTTAGTTGCTTCAATATTGATCTTTGGATATTGTTTGATGACTCTTATTCATGAAATTTATATTTGGCAAAGCTTGGGAACCCCATTTTACTTAGCTTTACAAGCTTGAAATGTCGTCCCCCAAGTGTTAGATAAAATTCCTAATTAAGAGAACTTAAAGTTTGATTTTCCAATTCAAATTCTTCATGTCATGAGTCAAATATGTTTCAAACATCATTTGGATACTTTCAAAGCATCATGACAAGTTTTTACAACTATTTTCAAAAATGTGCACACTAAGTGTTTGATAAAATGCCTAAAAAGGGGGCAATTTCCATTTTTCAAAGCAATTCATTATGTCATGATTCAAATGTTTTCAAAATAATTTTTTTCATATCATGACAAGTTTTCAAAATATTTCAAGTAATGCACATATCAAAAATTTTCCATGAATTAAGACTTAGCTTATTTTTTACCCAAAACACTATTCACTTAAAGTGCCATTTCCATGGCTTTTAAGTAGTTTTATTTTAAAATTTATGCTAAGTATCCATTTCATGATTTTCAAAATCTTATTCTCTTAGGATTTTTATTTCCAATTCTATTCTCATGAAAAGAAGTCATATGGGGTATTAATGAATTATGCTAACTCTTGATGTAAAATTAAAAGCACCAAAATTAACTACATGAATTATGGTGTATTTTTTTTTTTTTGAAAATAGATTGTTGGCACATAAAATAACTCACAATTGACAAACCATGTTTTGAGAGATAAAGTATGAACAGTTTTTTGAAAACATGCCATTTTGTGGTTTAATTTTATGCCCTTGATTTAAAGAGTTAGCATAAATCACCTCTATACCTCTAATCCATTAATCTTATCTTTGCAGTCGGATTTCGACATCAGGACTCGGTCTTCCCTACAAGGCATAGTCGAATGGTGGGCCAAAATGGACACTCTCTAACCACTGACTAAGGCAACAATCAAAATGATAGGCTTTGGAGACTTTATCGATTCACTTTGGATTGATTCCATGGATATGCAGTCCCTCATGTCCTTATCTGAGCTGTGGTGGGACACCACCAATACCTTTCATTTCGAATTTGGGGAGATGACCATGACTCCAGTAAACTTCACTATGATCACTGAGCTTTCCATTGGGGGTCGTCCTTTGGACTTCTATGATGATGTGAGCAAAAACTCGGCTTACTTGGATACTTATCTTGGGGCAGCTGATATTGAGATTATAAAGAAATCAGTTTGTCGAAATACTCTCTATACTATATTAAGTAGACTGTCTGAAGAGGAGGAGAATGATCCTGACCAGATCGTACGGGCTTTCCTCTTGTACTTGCTATCTTGTACTCTCTTTGCTGGTACTGCCGATTTAGCCCCGCTAGGCTTCTTTGCAAGCTTAGAGGACATTGATACTATCTCCCAATATGACTGGGGTGACGCTGCCTTGGCCACCATGTACAGGACTATGAGTTGTCGGTCTCGAGGAGTATGCACCGACTTTGGAGGCATGAGATTCGTTTGGGAGGTATACCTACTTGTTTAAAAATATCACAAACTTCCCTTTACTTATTTTCTGACAATGCACCTATTCTGCAGGTATGGGCTTATGAGTATCTTAGCCTGAATAGCCCCATGCTCATTGCTAATGACTTTTCTTGGCCAACCCTTGCTCGATATGCCCCGGATCGGCGAGTGAGTGCCATTGCCCATAGGCATGATTATGCCTATAGCCGCGCCTTTCTTACAGGGTTACGTTCCAACAAGGTAACCATATTCATTTTTGCTGTCTTCTCACAATGCTCAAACTTTCTCTATTATGCCTTGTCTTCAGGTGAGGTGGAGTCCTTGGCGTCACTGGAGGTGTACTATGCATGCTCAGCTTAGTTCTGTAGTTGAGATGTCACATAAGAGAATCCAATTTGAGGGGTCGTCCGGCAGATACTGGTACCTTAGAGAAAGAGTGCGTGCTCAACTTTGTGGAGCTTATTCGGCTGCTCATGTGCCTCATGCACCTCCTCCATCTATGAGGCATGCTGATAGATTGACGGGCCATGCCTTGGCGGATGCCATGGCTAGTGTATTTGCGGACGCTTTCCATCATCAGCATGAGGATTATCGCACATTCTGTCAGCGTTATCTGATGCATCCATTAGTGTCAGGGTTTCCACCTACTGAGGTATTAAATTTTCTCTTGATTGCTTTACCCCTTTTCTCACAAACTGTCCCTCATATCTCTTCTTTTGGCAGGGTCGTCGAGTCCGAGGGCATGCTTCCCATTCTGTAGCTGCTGCGACCCATGATGAAGGTGAGTCTTCATCTTCTGCTCCTTCTTTGCCACCTATTCCTTGGCAGGTGCAAGTCATTGAGGATGGCAACTTTGTTCAAAGACCAATCACTCGCGTGCCTTACAATGAATACTTTCATCTCGATCCTTCTTATACTTCGGTAATCATCGTACTTTCACCATTTATCATACATAGCTCTTTCTTTCTTAACATTTGAATCTTCTGTCCTTTCAGGTGCCTGCATCGTACACTGAAGAGTGGTTGGCGTATAGTGCATCATTGACCAGAGAACTTTAAAGGATGAATCTCGATGCGCATAACGCGAACATAGCTGCACAGGTAACTTTCTCTCCACTCTTTCAATAATCAGCAACTTCATCAATCTAATCCCAAACTTTGGGTTTGCAGGCTTCAGCCCAGCCTTTACAGGAGCACTATGGATCGCGAAGGGATCACGAGGCATCGGGTTCACGGGGAACAAGGAAATCATCCCGGCGGAGATGATTTTGTACCATTAGGCTTACAGGAGGCTTACTTAGGATTTTCTATGTAATTTCTCTTCTATGTATATACTGAAAACCCTGAATAGTATGCAATTATGCCCTAATGAGAATGTAAATATGTTTCAATTTCTTTTTGGTTTAATTCTAACTCGAAAATATGTCAAAACTGACGAAAATTGAGTGAAAAGTCAAACCGGACGTCAAAAAGTCTCGAAAAAGTCAAAATTAGGCAAAATTGGGGATCGGGGAGGGATGACCATCCCCCCATGGACGGTTGGCCGTCCCTAGTGGGATGGTCATCGACCCTGGTTTCTAATTTTTGACTATTTTGACGATTTTTGACTTTTTGAGTGTCCTACTTCGCCTCTAACTCGATTTTCTTTGCCAAAAAGCTACAAAAACACACCCCTATGCTCACTTTCATCATACTAAACATAATGGAAGCTCTCAAGTTGATCCTCAACCTATTCATGGCAAGAATGTGAGTGGAAGACAAGAAGGTGTTCGTGCGATTTGGCTTGACTTCAAGGTTCTTTCTCTGTCATGTGAAACTTGAAGACAAGCTTCTCAGCTCTGTGATCCACTTCTGGGACTCTGATCGGCCCAAACAAGGGAGGTTAATTCCGTGTTTGTGATCAATATTTAAATTTATAAAAGAACTCGTGCTTGTAACCTCAATTCGTTGGAAAAGCAGTTTATGCACGGACGTCGAGCCACGAGGAATAATGGCTGAGTTATGAGAAACTATTATGAAATCAATTTTAGTTACCAAACAATCTTTTGAGTCGATGAGTTTGTTGTTTATAAGAACTACGGAGATAAAATGATTGATTAAATCAAATAACGGGAACCTTGGGTTTCGAATCCACTTTAGTTAGGATATTACCATACATGCAATCATAATTAAGGGTTCGCAACGGTTTATGAACGGTGATGATCTAATCTACAAGAATAAACCATCAAGAGTGTTATGCATAGATTCACTTAAAATGTTTCATCCAAACGAGGCATAATCTGTCAAGCAGAGCATGCACAGATTATCCAAATAAGGTATAAACGGACTAGATGAATCTAAACATATTCAGTCGATACTATTGCACAACAAATATGATTGAATCACAGAAAATATTCATATTTGAAAGATATAACATTAATAAACCGGATTGCTCGAGAAGGCAATCTCTCAGAGTTGTACAATTGTCATAAACGATTACAAAACCCAAACCTATAATCAATACATGGCAAAACCACTAACCAAGCTTCATCTACACCCAAGGAAAGGAGTATAGCTGCTCATGATCGGGGCTAATTCACCGAAGATCCTCATTCCTTCCATGTGCAGCCAATAATCATCGTCGAATGGTGGAGAAGAGAGAGATTGTCAATGGAGGCTATGTCGCAGTCTGTGATGATTGGGAACCCTATTTTTGTCTCTAAAAGATGTTTATATAGTTCCCCTCAGCCTCCCCAGCCGAGCTCCCACGAATTACCTAATCTGGAGTTGCTAAAATAGAGTTCAAATCAAATTAGGAAGATTCACGGGCTCAACCCTATCGATAGGCCTATCGATAGGCTTGATGCCCTATCGATAGGTGATGTATGCAGCTTCTTATTGTTTGCATATTTTAAATCCTGAGGTGGACCCTATCGATAGGCCTAGTGACCTATCGATAGGCTTAAGGGTAATTCCTGTTTTTCGCTCGATTTTGCAGTTTTTCTCGCTCGGTGATCATCCTAGCATGCTTCCTTCATTCCACTTCATTCAAACTCTCTCTCAATGGTTGAAAAACTTGGTTTATGGGCGAAAATACCTACAAAAAATGAAAACACATGTTAGACTAAAAACTAGCTAAATCATGGTTCTTACAGTGCAAAACTACTGAATTTGGCCTCCGAATGCTGTAAACTGAAGCTTGATTGCAGAGCAATCAGACTCTGATTTTCATGTATTTCGCTTCAACTGTGAAGAGGTATGTCCTTTATTTGAAGAGTTTTGCGCCTTAATGAATATCTCTGCTAGTGGTTCTTTCATCTTTTCTACCATTCGTCGAGGTTATTTCCAAACCTTTTCTTCTCTCTTTGAACTTTCGCCTAGAGAAGCTTCTTCATATATCCATGAAAACTCCATTGATTTCTCAAACTAGCTTCATTTTTCTTGAGAAAAGGGGGAAAATCACTAGCTCTTCATAGGCCTTCCCAGTACGCACTCGCTTTATGCATAGTGGGTTATTTCCTTATTTCGAGCGGAACCACTTTTATACCCATTGAAACATGTGAGCTCATTCTGCCATTGTCGAAGTCTCATAACATCATTCCCCTGGTGCTAGCTGAGACTCTGAATGGACTTGACCACTTTCACTCCAACTCTGCTTCTTGCATTAGGGGTAGCCCCATTCTTCTTCAGATGTGATTGGTTGAGAGACTCAAACTGATTACTCCTGTTGATGGGCCCAAACACTTGTCTCATAACTATTGTTCGCGAAAGCTTTTATCCTTTGAGCGTCGCTCGATTCATGACATGATCATCTTCTTCTCTTCTCTAACTTGGAGAGATATTTAGTGGCATGTGGCTATATGGGACTGTAGTGAGGAATATGTTACACACTTCTGGATACTACAGGTGAAACTCATGGGCTTAAAGCATACATCATTCTATTGGGCTTCTCGCATGCTTCGTCAAATGGGCCATGCTCAAACAAACCCCCCTATCAAAGGGCATGTTCATGGGGTAGAGATGGCTACTCCTTCTTTAGTATCTTGGGCTATGAAGAAATGGGCTTCAGGCTTATATTTGATTCAGGTAGGGGATTGCAATGGGCCTTTTAGGCTTGGTGAAGGGTATCGGGATTGGCTTAAACAAGACTTGGGCTCAAAAGTACAGGCTACAAGGGACAAGGTTCGAAGTCTCGTTTATGATTCTCGAGTTACAGCTCAGTTAGCAAGTTCATCACTTCCATCAGATGCGTCACGAGTTAGGACAACTAAGAGAAATAGGGAAAATGAGAATGAAGCCCAAGCCCGCAGAGCGAGAAGGACTTAGAGTAGACTATAAATTTTTTCTTTTCTTTTTTCTTTTTCTAAGCAATGTAAGATTTGAAGAAAGTGGGAATTATGGACACATATGGCATGTAATAAATCTTTCAAAAGGTTTCTACCCTTTATGGATGAATAAATATCAAATTTATTAGAATATCGACAAACTCCACTTGACAATTACAATTGAATCAACTGTTAGTTGTTTTTACAAGAAGTAGACCGCACCCAAGGTAACTTTATGGGCTGCCTACGTATCCCCATCCTTGATGCATTCTCTTGTTATTTTTCCTTAACTCATTGTGATATTTGGGGAATCAGGTCTTCGTAGTTCATAAATCAAGTCGAAGAAGTCCACTATATTTTTTTTTTGAATGCCCTAACTTTTGCCTAAGCAGCCCTTTCAGGTTTTCTACCTAACGGGCTTTTTTTTTTTTTTTTTTTTTTTATATGTGGTACTTCTTCAATTGATCCAAATTGGTAGGTTGAGAAAATTCATTCCCGTCGATGTCTGAAATTTTTACTGTTCCACCTGACAATATTTCTCTGATGATATAAAGACTTACCCACGTGGGCTTGAAATTTCCTTGCGAGTCGTCGATCAGTGCTCGGATCTCCTTTAGTACCAAATCCCTTTTCTTCAAACCCCTGTTCTTCACTTTCTTGCCAAACGCCTTGATTATTCTTCTTTGATACCCCTGAATGTGGTAAAATGCCCTCAACCGCCTTTCATCCAGTAGAGCTAACTCTTCATATCGATTCTTAACCCATTCCACTTCAGCCAATTGGCTCTCCATGATGATCCTTAGTGACGGTGTAACACCCCTCCATAACCATACCCAATTTCGGGGTGTTACGCACGCCAAACACCTAGTGCTTATCTCTTTCAAAAATCTCTGGTTAATATTTTAATAAGATTTTAAAAGCGCGGAAGTCTTAGAAAACCAGAGTATTTATATAAAAAAAAATTTTGATAAGCACAAAGTACTATCTGGGGTCAAAGTACCGTCCCGTAAAGTACTTTCGATAAAACTTAATATTACATAAAACTTAAGTACATATAGAGTCCACAGATTCTTTTACATAATATTACACACCAAAACAGGAATAACAAAGCCCAATATCAGACTGACTGCTGCTAGTATAAGAGCCCAAACAGGTAGACTTGAGCCCATCATTATCTCCAATTCTTTACTCGTTCGGTGGCCCTGTGGGGGAGGAAATATAAGGGGTGAGCAAAACCACTATGCTCAGTGAAGTTTTCCAATATTTTATGCTGCAAAATCATCTTAAAGGATATAAAACATTCCATATCACAATTTCAGAATGAGTAAGCATCATCATTAAGCAAATTTATATTGATCAAATCATTGCATAATCCCTAATCAAGTCATTCTCATAACAATCCAACATACTTAATGCATATGACAGGTAT
>JAESVK010037475.1:3564-15762 GCA_017140935.1 Hamamelis virginiana
TTTTTTTTTTTTTTTTTTTTTTTGGATAATTAAGAAGAATATATACCAAAAAAGAGAATTACAGCACAAAAGCCATCCTGGCAACAAGCCGAAGCTTAAAAGCCCAAAAGGCCAACCAAACACCCTAGCCAAAAAAGAACAACATACAACCCAAGAGGCTAGGGGAAAGGAAAAAAACAAAACCTAAGGACGGTTAACTCCTTTCCTTCTAGCATTTTTAAAGTTTTTCAACTTATCCTGAAGTCTCAGCCTAGTAGAACTAGGAGGATCATCAACATAATCACAAACCAAAGGGGAATCAGTATCGATGTCAGAGGATAGCACCTCAAACGAATTCTTTCCATCCATTAAGTTTGTATGATGCTCAACAGTCTTTATCTCACAAATAGATTTTGATCTGACCTTATTTGAAGAGACTTCAATCCACTCATCAGGGTTGCTGGAAATGACCTTTGGAGAACAAAGAACCCTCTCCTTAGGATCGCACACTTCATTGACGGCTACCTTAGGACAAGTCTCAGGAGCATGGGAATTAGAAGATTTAACCTTCCATACTTGCTTCAAAGTTCTTGGACGGGCTGAAGGACACTTCAGGGACGAGTGCCCCAAGGCCTTGCAATTACCACATCTAGAAGGCTTCCACGAAGTCTCAAACACAATTTCCGAGGTCACTCCCATCCCCAAATCAAAAACCATGGAATTTGGGATATCTTTATCCGCATCAATCTCAACACAGATTCGAGCTAAAGTATCCAAATCAACATAAAGGGGATTTCCCAAGGTGCTACCAATAAATTCTAAACCCTCAACAGAGCGCAAGACTATAGGAAGATTTTTTAAATTAATCCACACCGGAATCTTAGAAAAAGTGTCCTCTTCTAAAACCATCCCATAATGCCATCGTTTGATAACCATAGGTCTACCTGCAATATAGGAAGGTTCACCATTCAGAATATTATTTAGGGCCAAACTGTTTCTCGCTTTGAACAGAAAGAAACCCGGCTCAAGCTTGATAGTCTCAACAACATCATCACCCCAAGTCCGATTTGCCCATTCATTCACCAAGGAAAACGGTAAATTTTTATTAAAAATGTGACCCACAAGAGCAAACTCCCACAGTTTCTTACCCACTTCAATTATAGCTTCAGGAATAATAAACATACCATTAGAAGCATTGCCCACTTCTTGTCTCCTAACCTTTTTCAAAATGGGTTTAGGCTTATTCCAAACAGAGGGGAAAGCAGTCTTTACGGGGCCAGGCTTAACAGACCTTAACGGAGGAAAATGCCTATCAAGCTTTACAGAATCAATCCCCACAGCCTTAGAGTTATCACGGCCAGCAGTAGAATATTGGGCATCAGCCCCAACATTTTTAAAAAAATTTAAGCTCTTACCAACTCCTACGTGACTCCCATCCGCATGACAAAAAAGAGAGAAAGCACAAAGCCAACCAGGCAACAATCCAAGATTAACAGCCACAAGGCTAACCAGCAAACAAGCCAACAAAAGAAAACCTCTTACAACCCAAGAGGAAAGGGAAACAGAAAATTACAAAGAAACAGAACCCTTCTTTCTAGCATTTTTAAACCCATGCAATTTTTCACGTAATCTCATCCTAGAAGACAAAGGAGGATCAGGAGGATCGACTACAGCATCAACACTAGGATCACAATCCACAAAGGGATCAGAGTCATCTGCAGAAGATAGAGCTTCAAACAAATTTTTACCATAAACAGAACTTGTAGAAGGAACAGCAGCCTTACTAACACCAGAATTCAATTTACCTTTGCCATTTAACGATGAAACCTCAATCCACTCACTAGGGATGTCAGAAACCGGATCCTTAGAAATACTTCCGGAATGGTTAACAACCTTAGGAGTAACAGAAGGAGAAGCCTTGACCTTCCAAACTTGAGCTGAAGAAGGAGACTTGCCTAAGGGGCAATTCTGAGGATAGTGCCCAAAAACTTTACATCTGCCACATCTAGAAGGTTTCCAAGGAAAATCAAACAAAATTTTGACAGGATCACCATGACCCAAATCAAATAACAAGGAATTAGGAATTTCCTTATCTGCATCAATTTCCACACAAATCCTCGTATAATTATTCAAATCAACAAACAAAGGATTACCCAAGGTGCTACCAACAAACTCCAGACCTTCAATAGAGCGAAGAACTATAGGAAGGTTTTTTAAGTTAACCCAAACAGGGATTTTTGAAAAATATTCCTTCTCCAACACCATTCCAACATTCCACCTTTTAATCACCATAAGTTTCCCAGCAATGAAGGAAGGTTCACCATTCAAAATATTATTCATGACAGATTCATTATCAAACTTGAATAGAAAGAACCCGGGTTCAAGCTTGATAGTTTCAATCAAAACATTTCCCCAAGTACGATGAGCCCATTCATTTACCAAATAAAATGGCAAATTTTTATCAATAATATGCCCCACAATAGCAAACTCCCACAGTTTTTCACCAACTTCAATAATAGCTTTAGGAACAGTAAACTTGCCACTATTAACAGAACCCACTTCCATTTTCGCCAGCTTCTGCAATTTGGGTTTAGGTTTAGCCCAACCAAAAGAAAATGAATTTCGAACAACACCAGGGGTGGACTGATTTAATGGAGGAAAATCTTCACAAGGATTTGACCAACCTTTATTAAGTTTACTAGGATTACTAGTAAACTTTGCATGAGAACGAGGGATGTGACCAACAGGAACAACAGGAATGCTGGAACTAGGGGAGCAATCTTTAGAGGACTCAACCTTACCACGGACAGTATCTACTCTCTCATTCAACCCCTTAGAGCCAACTCCAATAACTGGAATAGAAGCCTTAGAAGGACCAGCCGAGGAGTAAACCTTATCAACTTCAACACTGGGCACCGCTCCCACACCAGCTAAAACTGAGGAATCACCATTAACAGCTACACCAAGAGGGGAAGAGAGGGAAACAAGGGCATCATGCTCACCAAGAGCATCAACAGGAGCAAGAGGACACGTTGCATGCAAGGCATGCACGATGTCATGGTCATTAACAACACATGGAGACTCAAGCCCACTCATAACACGTGAACCGTGCCCATCAACTCCACGAGTGGCACTAACCGGATTGGCTAGAGCATGCAAGGCATGCATGACATCCTTTCCATCCGCAACACGAGGACCACCCAAGTCACCAACACCATCACATGGGGTTGAAAAAATGGCACGTGCTTCAATCCTCCCATGCACATCACCCGTAGCCTTGATCACAAGCTCATTACCAAAACTAGACAGAGACTGGGTCTCATGGGAACCATCTAGAGATGCGGCTCCACCATTATGCGCATAAGATAAAAAATTAAGAGATGGAAATGAAACCGCACCACCAACACGGTCTGCACTCTTGGACCCCACAATTGCAAGTACACCCTCATCACCAACAGTCCCACATGAAATCAACTCATGACTTGCATTTAATGCTTTGCCACGTGACAATGAACACTGACTTGCAAAACGAATAGGATCAGCTCCACAAGCAATCCCTTTTCCAATACCATCCACGTTGCCTATACTCCCATCATTTCCACCTATAGCAACAGCAGCTCCACATAGAAATGATAAGTGACTTGCATTTGGAGCATTAAATGCATTCACATCAACCACTACACCACGGGATTCATTGTCACACACGGCAATAACCCCATCTTCTTTTTTTTTTGGATAATTAATAACCCCATCTTCCCCATTCACTAGGTCAGCAACCCCACGTGATTTAGACAAGTGAAGAGCATTAAATGCTATTTCACCATCTAAAGAATTATCACCTTCTTGCAGGCAAACATGACCCCCATCACCAATCACGTGAGCTGGATATACGTCAACCGAAGGCAGGTTTGCTGTAACAGCAGCTACAAGGATCGGGTTAGCCTCCTCAAGATCTGATATAGCATCAAAAGATGCTGCAACGGCATGGACCGACTGCCCCAAATCAACAACTCCACTATTCCCGATAAGAGCGGGAAAAGGAGTTGAACTGGCAACAATCCCATGAGCCTCTCCCTTGTTACAATCATCTTCCTTCCCTGCAGAAACCACACCTGAGCAGGCGTCCAAGTAACTGTGCTTCACAGCTTCACAAGCATGGGACTGCAGATCAACACCAATCCCATCTTCTTCACTATCATAAGAACTGACATGGCATTTGGGACAGTCGTCATCACCATAAGTATCACAAGAACAGCAAGACTCACTATCCTCATCAACATCTTCTGCATCACACACTCTACCTTCATCAACACAGGGAATAGATATCTCACTACCCTTCGAATCATCCCCAGTGACAGCTAGGGTTGAACTATCAGTACTATGAACTTGAGAACAAGAAAATAATATGGCATCAAACTCTTTGCCATCAACCAAAGCCTTACCTTCTCGGGCTAACAATTCCACAAGACCCATTTTAACAATAGCACATCTCTGCAGGTCCATTCTCTCCCGGATTTGGGTGCAAAGAACAGAAGCAAGCTCTTCTAAATTCCATTTCTTAATTTCCATAAGCTTGAGAACAAGCTTAACCTCATTTGAATCTTCCTCAACTGGATTGCTAGAGGCACTACCAATACCATCAACAGGAATATGATCATGAAACTCTTTGAGGGACATTTTTGAACCAAGCTTCAAACCGGAATTCTTACCCATAATAACAATGACAGATGATAAAAACAATCAAACAAGTTCAAACTAAAGAAACACAAACAAAACCAAGCATTGAACATAGAACCAACCACAGTTCACATAACTGAAACCAAAACAAAGGAAGGAAATCACCCTACCCCAGAGCATCTCTCTCTAGGGTTCCCCATTCCACCTTTTTTTTTGCCTCTGTTCTCCTTGATAAGATCCGTAATAAGGAAGATTTGGATGAATGTAGTGTTGTTAAGTGTGGTCTTGATATTCTGCTTGCAAAGAAGGGTCGGGCGTTATTGGGATGTGTTGAGCTTGAGTTTCTTGAGTCCTTTTTGAAATCTAACCATTCAGTCCCTGGTTGTGAAGGTAGTGTGGGAACTGATGTTTCTGAAGCTATTGTTCATACTGCGGGTGGTGTCCTTAATGAACATGTTGTGCATGTGGAGCAGGTTAAGCTTGTTGAACAAGGTGATGATATCAGTTGTGGTTCCTCATGTTCTTGTGGTAGTCAAGAAGAGTGCTCGTTATGCCAAGATAGTGACTGTGAGGCTGGGATGGGGATTGTTGATGATGTATCTACTGGTGTAGAGGTGCTTCCTGGCCATGGTGTTTGTAACGATGAGTGTAGGAGTGAGACCTCGCATCTGATCCTTTCCCACGTACCCTACACTTCAGTTTCTGCTGTCAAAGTGGCACCTGTTGTCTCGGCTGGGTCAGTGGCCACAGATGATAGCTGTCATGCTAGTGTGACTAACAGTGATATTTTTGTTAAAAATGGTTGTGGTGCGATGTTGAGCTCTAATCCAGTCGGGGATTCGTTCATGTCTGTCCCTGCTTCGAAAGATTTGTGTCCGTCTGTTGCTGGTGATGCAACTGAGTTGCATGCAGATATCGTTTCTCCTTCCTCTAGTTACGGTGTTGTTGAAGGTGATGGGAAGCTTGCATTTAATGAATGCCAATTTGCTCTGTCACGTGGCGATGTAGTTGGTGATACTATGCGGGGTATAGGTGGTTTTGTCAAACCAAGTGATTTGCAATCATTTGTGTCTCCAGCTAGGTTCTCGTGCCCCGCTGAAACCATCTTGGTTGATAGTGGTTCTCGTGTTGGTTTTGACGAAAATAATATTTTTATTATTAATAGTGGGGTGGCATTCAATGCAAGTCTGAATGCTCAGTCTAGAGGAAGTATTGGCGTTTTGCCGTGTGATAGTGTTAGTGCTGGCGCGGGTTTCCAGAAAGTGGCTGCATGTAAAGATCCGCTGGTCAACGATCTTACCCTGGCTCCTAATGCGGCGTGTACTGTTTTGATTAATGGGGCTAGTTCGCAGCCACGTGGAAGAGCCGTTGCAAATTTGGATGCAGCGTCTGGTTATATGGAAATGGGTGGTGAGAATTGTGGGGCCGGCTTTGTGGATATGGGTGGTGACCGTATGGGTTGTGGAGCCCCTCTTGTTAACATTTCTTCTAAAACCCCTCAAGATGTGTGTCATGATGTGAATCATGGAGGCAATGAGATTATTAGAAGGCAAGAGAAGGATAAAGCTGCAGGCGTTGGTATTTGTGCATTTAATGCTCTCAAAAAATCAAATTCATGTGGTGATAAGGTTAATAAGTCGTATCCAATCTTGGACAAGCAAGTCTCTATCTTTTGCTGGAAGACTTCAACTCCTATCTTCCGTTCTGTTTAGCATTCAGGTGTATTGGTGCAGCAGTATGTTTATCATCCCTATGGACACTGTGTGCAGGATTGAACAGATATTCAATGCATTTCTATGGTCTGGTTCTCATGGAAAGGCTCACAAAGCCAAAGTTAGCTGGAGTGAAGTGTGTAAACCTAAAATAGAAGGGGGGCCTTGGTCTTCGTAGGGTTAAGGACTGGAACATGGCTGCTATTTTGAAACATATTTGGAGTTTGTTCTCCAGATCTGGGTCGATATGGGTTGCATGGGTGGAGAGGTATCTTCTCAGGGGCAGGAGTTTCTGGTCTATCAACATTCCTTCAAATTGTTCTTGGAGTTGGAGGAAAATCCTTCAGCTGAGGGATATTGCGAGGCCTCTTATCAGGCACAAGATTGGTAATGGTTCCTCTACTTTTTTATGGCATGACAACTGGCACCCAATCGGTCCTTTGTTGCAGCAGTTTAATTCTAGGGTGGTCTATGATGCAGCCATCCCTCTCCAGGCTAAAGTTTCTATTATTTTATCTGATGATGGTTGGAATTGGCCTGTTACTAATACTTCTGATCTTATTACCATCCGTAACAGCTGTTTTGATTGTCCTCCTCTCAGTTCTAGGAGGGAGGACACAGTGGTGTGGTCTCTTTCTTCTACCGGATGTTTCTCCATTAGCTCTGCTTGGAATCATATTCGTTTTTCTGGCCCGGTTGTGAGTTGGCATAATGTTGTATGGTTCCCGAATTCTATTGGCAGACATTCTTTCATTTCCTGGTTAGCTATCTTGAATAGGTTGACCACGCAGGACAAACTATTGAGATGGGGAATTATTTCATCTATGTCTTGTGTTTTTTGCAGGGCCAATGTTGAAAACAGGAATCATCTTTTCTTTGGTTGCAGGTTTACTGCCCTAATATGGAGAAAGGTTCTCATGTTGTGTGGTCACAATAGACTCCCTCGATTCTGGGAGAATGAGTTAATGTGGATCATCTCCTGTAAAAGTAATACTTTCTGCAATACCATTAAAAAGATTGCTTGGGCTGCTACAATCTACATTATCTGGAGGCAAAGGAACGAGAGAATCCATGAAAATTCTTTCATTAGCTCTGATAACATCTTCTCTCTGATTTGTAATGATGTAAGGAATAGAGTTTCTAGTTTTCAAAATGTAGTCGATAGCCCTAGGAATAGGTCTATGTGTGATAGGTGGGCTTTTCCTTGTAACATTTTAAGGCACTAGGTTTGTTTTCTGGTTTTTGGTTGCTTGTGCCCGGGCTGTGGGCTTATGAGCTTGTGTGTTTGTTGGTTTGTTTGGTGCCCGTGTGTGGGCTTTTGGTTTTGTTGGATCTTGGTTCTTTTTCTGCTTTGTTTTTTAGGCAGGTTTTCTTGGCTTTTGTCCCTTTTTTAGGGGAGGTTCTGTCCGTTTTTCCGTAGGTTTTTGTGGCCTCGGATTCTTTGTTCTTTTGGGTTTTTGCCCTTTTGGATTAATAAATTCTTAATGCTCAAAAAAAAAAAAAAAAAAAAAAAGATAAGGTTAATGAGATTTTGGGAGATGCCTGTGTTGTTGTGGCTGCTGACTGTGGGCCTGTTGAGAAATTTCATGCATGTTCACATGCTCCTCTTGTTAACTCCCCTCATGGTTCTGGTGGTGATATTGGTGAAGGCATATATAATAATTTAAAGGCTGATTTTAAAGATGGGATGAGTGCTGCTTCTAATAACCGTAATCCTAGTGGTATATCTTATGGTGGTTTTAATGGTGACAAAGCTAATAGGGTTAATGCTATTCAAAGGAGGGGAACTAAACTCTTGAAGGCTGATTTTCCTCCTTTAAAGTCTGCCAAGCATGATGTGGCCATGAAATCCTTTCCTTCTGTTTGGAATAAACCTAAAGCTAACTTGACAAATCTTTTGAAGAAGGATGTGGGTATTGCCCTTAATGGCATTTATGCAATTCCTGATGATATTATTGATGTGGGTAAGAAATTATGGGAATTTGCTTTTGTGGGTCACATTCTGGATAAAAATTTGCCTTTTTCCTTGGTGAATGAATGGGCCAGTCGCAATTGGGGTGATAATGTGCTTGAGGTTATCAAGCTTGAACCGGGTTTTTTTCTTTTCAAAGCGAGTTCTGAATCAGCCTTGGATAATATTTTGAATGGAGAACCTTCGTACATTGCAGGGAGGCTTATGGTGATCAAACGATGGCATTATGGGATGGTTGTAGAAAAGGAATATTTTTCTAAAATTCCAGTTTGGATTATTTTAAAAAATATGCCAATTGTTTTGCGCTCTATCGAAGGTTTAGAATTCATTGGTAGCATTTTGGGTAATCCTCTTTTTGTTGATTTGGATAATTTTGCAAGAATTTGTGTGGAAGTTGATGCCGATAAGGATATCCCAAAATCATTGGTGGTTGATTTGGGGTTGGGAGTGACTTCATAAATTGTTTTTGAGATTCCTTTGAAGCCCTCTAGATGTGACAATTGTAAGATCTTTGGACACTCGTCCTTGAAGTGCCCCTTAGCTAAACCTATTTTGTCGAAAAAGGTGTGGAAGGTTAAGAGTAGCAGTCCTCCTGCTCCTATGGCTACTCCTAATGTGGCTGTCATTGATGTTAGTTGCCCTAAGGACTGTGCTCCCTTATCTCCAAAGATTGTGTCCCCGGTTACTGGCTCAGGTAAAAGATCCGATCCTGATGTGTGGACGGAAGTTCCTTCTAATAATCACAGAGAGAAATCCGGTTCTGTTAGTAAGGTTGTTAAGCCTATTGATTGCTCAGCGAATGGGAAGAATTCGTTTGAGGTGCTATCCTCAACCTTTGATTTCGATCCTTATATAGGAGGTGATCCTGTTGATGATCCTCCTACATCTACAAGAATGAGATTACAAGGAAAATTGAAAGATTTCAAAAATGCTAGAAGAAAGGGTGTTGTTTTTTTTTTTTTTTTTTTTTTTTGGATAATTAAGAAATATTATTACCAAAAAAGAAAAACAGCACAAGAGCCATCCTGGCGACAAGCCGCAGCTTAAAAGCCCAAAGGCAACCCAAACCCTAGCCTACAAAAGAAAACCTCTTACAACCCAAGAGGCCAGGGAAAAAACCAAAGCACAACAGCAAGAAGCAAGCTAACGCTCAACAGGCAAGAAGGCCAACACGCCAACCAAGCCAAAACAAAGAACCTCTTACAACCCAAGAGGCAAGGGAGCAACAAAAGAGACTAAAAGGGAACAGCACCCTTCTTCCTAGCATTCTTGAACCCATGCAACTTTTCACGTAACCTCATTCTAGAAGAAGTAGGATGATCAATAAAAGTATCATTCTCCAAACAGGTAGCAGAGTCATCGCCAGATGAAAGAACCTCAAACGAATTCTTTCCATGATCTAATCCAGAAGGCTCAACCGTCTTACAAGAACTGGACTTCACTCTAGCTTTAGAAACCTCTATCCACTCTTCAGTTTCATTGCTTGTAAAGGAGGCACCCTTAGGAGGAGACGGCATTCCAACCCTGGAATTACTCTCAACAGAAGAAACAACTTTAGGGAGCACCTTAGGACCAGAAGGAACATTCTTCTTAACCTGCCAAACTTTCTTCGGAGTAGAAGATTGATATAACGGGCATTTCAGGGAAGAGTGCCCAAAAACCTTGCATCTATCACACCTAGAAGGCTTCCAAGGAATCTCAAAGAAAATTTCCGAAGTAAGGCCCTTCCCCAAATCAAACACCTAGTCTTTTGTTTTGTTTTCTTTCCCCTAGCCTCTTGGGGTGTATGAGGTTTCTTTTGTAGGTTAGGGTGTTTGGTTGGCCTTTGGGCCTGTAAGCTTTTGCTTGTCGCCGGGTTGGCTTCTGCGCTGTATTTCCTTTTTTGGTTTTAATATATTCTTAATTATCCAAAAAAAAAAATTAACATAGTGAGCCTTTAAAATTCATCACATAAATAGGCTCTTGAATTGATTATGGACTTTATTTAAGGCTATAGGGAGGTAATATGGTGATCGCAAAATAAATGGAAAAGCCCTAAACATGCATCTATGAAGTCTTCCATAAGCTCCATAGTCCTCCATGCTCCTTTTGTGCCTCTCCATGCTCCAAGCCTCCATTCTTGATAATTACATTTAAATAAAAAGAATACATAGAGTGAAGAGGCATGCAAGCCCCATTTAAATTTACAATTACCCCAGAGGCATGCAAGCCCCAATTAAATTACAACCCATTTAAATAAATAAATAACAGCCCCTAAATCACATCCATAAGCGACCAATCACATCCAATTAGTTTGGTCTTAAGTCCACAATCAACCCATTTTAACAATCACATTGATAAATAATCATATTGCAAGAATATAAGGCATAAGCAAGGTATATATATGGTAATTAATATTAATCAGAAGAGAGGCCATTATCTTTCCCCACTAGGGCCGTGTGCTAGGGGAGTTCCCACTCCCTTGGCCGTGATTCCTCTCTCTCTCTCAAGCTTGGTTTGATCAATCGTTGTTCATTCGCAAGAAGGTTAAAGAGTCTTGGGAATCGTGTGAGACAAGCTGGTTCCTCACGCGCTACTGTTGCCACTGATTTTCCTCAATCTGCGGCTGCTTGGGAATCGTGTTCTTGGGTTCAAATTATCTGAAGACAGGTTGTCGCCTAAGCTGCAGTAATTGTTCTTCTTGTTCTCGGGTTCTATTTCTGGTTTCTAGGTTTGGTGTTTGGAGCTCTTGGATTCAAAATTTTCTGGTGATCTACATGGGTTCTTCCTCACTTGGGTTCTTCGTCAATCTGTATTTTGAGCTTTTGCTGCACTAATATGGGTTTGGAAGATTTTGGAAGCTTCGAATCGTAGTTACGATAATCTGGGGTTCGTTGGCTTGGAAGATCTGACGCGGGGCTCTATCACTTCTGCGATTTGGGTTTTGGATCTCTATAAGCTCTTCTTCGTTTTGGGCAATGGCCGCCGGTCATTTTTCGATTTCTTGTCTTATTTCTTCTGCAGTTTGATCTGGTTATTGATTTCAATTTCGGGGTGCGTGCTCGAGTTTTTCTGGGTTGGTTATGGTTGCAGCAGGGTTTGGGTTTGACTGTCGATTGTTGCTCTGGTTTCCCCTTCTTCTGCATCTGCTGCCGTTTGTTTGTGCCTGTTTCAGTGAGCCGGAATCGCCATTTCTGGGCTACGTTTGCATCGTTGGTTCTGAGTTGGCCTTCTACAGTTTCTCTGCAGTTTCTTCTCCAGTTGGTTGGCTCGAGATTCTTGGAAGTTGCTCTGTCTTGCAATTTTTATGATTGTTTCTGCTTGGTTTTGGCTTGTTCATTGGTACAAATTGCTCGTTTACAGTTTCTTCTTGACTGCTTCTTGTCTTTTTGGTGGCTCTGTTTTGTAAGCTCGTGGGTTCTTTCATGCACTTCTGGTTTATTCAAGCCTGTGATGGTTCTTCTCTTTATTCTTCATTTCTGGTTTGCCTCCTTTCTATGTGTTCTCGAGTTGTTTAACCTGCTAGACAGTAGCTCCAGTTCACTCACCGTGTTGGTGGGTTCTGCTTTTGTTGGATTGGGTCTCAATAGTGTGCTACTGAATTCTTTGATGCTGCCGTGTTCTTCAGCTGTAACTGTTTTCTCTGTTGTTCTTTGGTTTTAGTGTTTGTTTCCATGGATTCTGTGCAGAAAGGTACCAGAATGTCTCTTAAGGACTTCCATGATAAAATCAATGTTGGAGTTGCTGTGGTCAAGCCGGCTGATGTTGAGTCGGCTGAGGTTATGCATGTTCTTAACCTTATGAAACTCAAGAATCGGAGTTTAGAGGAGACTGCTCTTAATCTTCGAAATCAGATTCGCAATCATGAGGATTTAAAGT
>JAESVK010037489.1:0-13074 GCA_017140935.1 Hamamelis virginiana
AAATTTACTATTAGAAAATTTACTATTCAAAATTTTGGGGTCTCACAGAATGTTAGAAGAAATGCAACATTATTAGAATGTTAGGTTATAAAAAACGAAACATTCTTAGAATGTTAAGTCAGAAGAAATGCAACATTCTTAGAATGTTAGGTCGTCTTCTAGCAACAAACAAAGAATGTTAATTTCTGTGTAACCTAACACGACAAGATTTTGCAAAAAAATTAAAAACACCATTAAAGCTTCTAAATACTTACCTCATCACTGTTGGTTGCTTCATTAAGCTCCATTATTAAGCTTACTCACTTTTTGAAGTGAGTAAATCAGATTTGAAGTGAGTTACTCTCTTTTTTCATATCAAAGGGAACTTGCACAAGGGTCAGCAGCTCCTAAATCGTTTTCTCCTGTCTCGATGAGCTGCTCGTTCCTCTGTATTTTCTCCGGTCTCAAGCTTCCATGAGCTGCTCGTCTCTATCGTCTTCTATTACTGTGATTGGCTCTTATGAGGCATTTTGGGAGGGAAATGATTTTTGCTGAAGGGTTGGGGTGGGCTTAACAAATCTATTTAGGATACATTAGGTATTTTATATTTCTACTTGTCCTAAATAGTAAATTCATTTAAGGGCATTTTTGGAAACTTAAAAAGGGGATGGGCTAATAGCTTGAGGGTGTGTCAACATCCGCTCCCATATTTTAATTATTAGCCCACACAATCCAGCCCAACACCCTACATGCTACAGCCCAACAGCCTGGTGGTCCAAGTCCAAGTCCAACCGTCCAACTCATCTTTCTTTACTCTTAAGTCTTTAAAACATATCAGTACCCCAATCAATATCACGAAATCATTCTCTTCCTTTCTCTTTCAAGGAGTCAAGGACTCAAGGTGAAAGTGTGAAACACTGAAACGTGAAAGTGTCCAACCGTCCTTTCTCTTTCAAGAACTCAAACAAGGTTAGCCCCTTTTACTCTATTTTCCCTAGTTTTTTAAACTGTGAACAGTTTTTTTTTTTTTTTACCTGTTTTTATTCTTTAAAATATATGAATCTATGATCTATCCATCTATATTTTCTTTTGGCACCGTTTGGATTTGTTTTTTATGAGTACTTAGTTGCTTTTTTTAAATTTTTCTAAGAAATTACATATTGCAAATTTTTAAAAAAACAAATAAAGACTTACAAAAAACAAATCCAAACGGCGCCCTAGTTTTTTTTAACTGTGTATTGGTTTTTTTTTTTTTTTAATTCTTAAAAATATATGAATATATCAATCTCTACTTTCCATTGATTTTTAAACTGTGTACTGTTTTTTTTTTTCTCTTTTTATTTTTTAATATTTATGAATCTATCAATATCATGGTGTTATTGACTTCAAATCAGCTTTGGCTTTGCTTAACCTTTGCGTAAGAGTTGTTTGTTCCTAATATTAGCATCTAATGATGGCTATGGGTATTTGATTTCAGTTGTGTTGGCTGGCGATTGATTATCTAGTTGATATATTCGTATACATACCAAACAGTGGGGACACTATTTCAGGTATTCTTTTGCCATTTTAATTACATGTTTTGGGACATTAATTATTCAATTTTTATTTATCTAGTTAGTTGATTAAATTATCTAGTCATATATAAATAGTGGCGATAGGAGGTTCAGGGTGAGCCAATTGAAAACCCCCTTTGTGATTGATAGTTGTAGTATGGTTGTAGGAGGTTAGGGGTGAGCCAATTGAAAACCCTTTTTTGTATGATTGATTAATTAATTGATTGTTGATTTTTGTTTGGTATATATTTTTGGTGATTATATTCTAAAATTATAAAAATGGATATAACAATGTCACCTTGTTAAATAAGCTATAAATTAATTCTCATAATTTCAATTACTTTCTTAGGTTATTAATATAATGGCATATCAAGACAAGAAGAAAGGAAAAACTCTTCTTTCTTTCTTTCTTCAAACCAAGATCAATTCCTTCTCCATCACCTATCGATACTTCAATTGCCAATACTTCAACTTCAATATCCAACGAGTAACGTCCTCTTAAATTCTCCAAGAATTGAACTAGATGCTGAGACTTCAATTCCCAATGAGCATACGTACTTCTAATTCTAAAAAAAAATGAATTTGATGATACATTTCTTAAAAGGGATCCAGGGGAACGCATTCGGATATGTCAACATCCTGTTAATCAACGGGATGATGTTAGATGACATTACATTGGGAAGGGGGCATATCAACCTCATCTTAAAGAGTATAAACGATCTGGAATTGGTTCTCAAGGTCATCGATTTCAATACTCTTGGTTCAAACGATTTTCTTGGTTAGAGTATTCACCTTCAAAGGATGCAGTGTTTTGTTTTCCATGCTTTCTCTTTGATAATGAAACGTCAAACCAGAATGTCTTTACCAATGAAGGGTTTAAAAATTGGAAGAGGGTTAATGATGGTAAAAGATGTCCATTTTTGGTACATGAAGGAGGTCCCACATCTTCACATAATAATGCTATGCAATCTATGGATGGTTTAATGAATGTTACTCGACACATTGACAAATTACTGAATACACAAACAGCTGAAGAAATTCAAAAGAATAGGTTACGACTTAAAACAACCATTAGAAGCCTTCGATGGCTTTCTTTTCAAGCATGTGCTTTAAGAGGGCATGATGAAACTGTGGAGTCAAAAAATCGTGGAAATTTTATTGAATTGTTGAAGTTAATGGGGGAACTTGATCCTGATATTAATAAAGTTATTCTTGAAAATGCTCCACAGAATGCAAAGTATACCTCACCAATGATTCAAAAAGAGTTATTGCATATTTTTGCAAATAGGGTGAGAAGTAGGATTTGTGAGGAGATTGGGGATGCCAAATTTTCTATTCTAGTGGATGAAACCAAAGACGAATCTAGTAAAGAGCAAATGGCCATTATTTTGAGATTTGTTGATGTTGATGGCGTTTTACGAGAGCGTTTTTTTTGAGATTGTGAATGTTTCAGACACCACTGCAGCAACTCTTAAACCAGATTGGCACTTTGCGTCGAGCTGGAGCTACCCGTTGGAGCTCTCACTTTGATTCTATTTGCAGCGTGACAGATATATATGGTGCAGTATATACAGTTCTTCAAAGCTTGAGTGTTAATGGATCCACACCATGATCCACCATTAATACGTGGGGAAGCTCGTGGTATTTTTCTAGTGATGAGATCTTTTGAATTCATATTTATCTTGAATTTAATGCAAAAAATTATGGGAATCGTTGATTTGCTTTGTAAAGCCTTGCAAGAAAAATCTCTTGATGTCATAAATGCCATGGAACTTGTTTCAAGTACAAAAGCACTTCTTCACATTTTGAGAGAAGATGGTTGGGATGCTCTAATTAGTCATGTGGAATCATTTTGTACAAATCATAAGATTGAATTTCCTGATATGGGTGCTTGCTTCGAAGGGGTTCGTTCTCGTCTGGGACCTACTGGCGTCACAGTTGAGCATCATTATCGCATTGATATATTCAATACAGTAATAGATCATTAATTGATGGAGTTGAATAGCAGATTCAATGAGAGGTCAGTTGAACTCCTTATCCTTAGCTCGGCTTTGGATCCTAGCAATGGTTTCAAGTCATTTAACATTAATGATATTAGCACTCTTGCAGAAAAATTTTATCCTGATGATTTCACTCATCAAGAGATGATCACTTGCGAAGTCAGTTAGAACATTATGAGGTTAACATACTTCATCATGAAAAATTCCAGAATTTGTCTACAATTTCTGAGTTATGCCAAAGATTGGTTGAAGAAAACAAGACAATGTATTATCATCTTATTGATAGGTTGATTCGTTTAGTTTTGACCCTTCCTGTTTCGACGACAACTACAGAACGAGTTTTTTCAGCTATGAAGATAGTTAAATCTACACTTCGTAATTGTATGGGGGACGAGTTTTTGGCAGATTCTTTGGTTATCTACATTGAGAAGGATTTTGCAGAAGATATCGATTTAGACTCAATAATTGATGAATTCTATTCTCTGAAGAATCGTAGGGCGCAACTTCAATAGTGTATTTTCTTTTTTTTCTTTTGTAATTGTCTATGTCATGCTCGAAATAGATTACGTTCTTTTGTTTTGATTGACTCTTTATATAGTTCTGTTATGGGAAAACTAAGTGTGTGTGTGTGTAGCTTAAATATGGTTGTTTATTAGATTTTTAATATAGCCCAGTGTAGTTTAAAATCCTGGCTCCGCCGCTGATTGGAGGCTTGCTCTCCACTGGGGTGATCATTGTAGAAAGCTTGGACTTTGGAAAACTTTGAAGCAAGCATTGGAAGTACTAAAAGAAGAATTCTCAGTTGATATCTCAGCTGAAAGTGTTGATCTAATTAGATAATAGCATTTTCATAATAATGCTCATTCAAAATGGAATTGAACGTGGAGATGGAGGAAGAGAGGAGAGAGAGTAAAAGGAAGGTGAAGGAAATGAAGGAGGAGACTGATTTCGGCATCTACTTTCCACATTTTTTGGTTTTTTTTGTTTCACTCTGGTTTGCTCTGTTTTTTTGTTTTGCAAGAAATTGATGCATTTGAAGGAATCCGAGATATGCATCAGTAACACATCAGTTTCATGAGAAATGCATTAGCTTTTTGTGGAATTAATTAGTTTTCAGAGGCATATATCGATTTTATAAGAAACGCATCAATTTACAGAGAAATGTATCAATTTTTTGTAGAATTAATCAGTTTTCGAAAGCATACATCAATTTTATATGAAACACATAAGTTTCCAGAGAAATGCATCGGTTTCATGTTTCATGCTAGCTCCTTATTATTCCAAGCCTTACTACATGATGTAGCTTGCTTTAGGAGAAAAGATGAGCTAAAACCTCTCTAAGGTTTTTATCACTTACTTTAGGAGAGTCAAGACTTCGTCTGCTAGATAGGAATTATTGATGTTGGGGAAGAAAAGAGGAGCTAAACCTCTCTAAAGTTTTTATTACTTACTTTAGGAGAGCCATGACTTCGTCTGCTAAACGATGGAAGACAGGTTGCATCTTCTTCTTTCATCCTAGCTTTCTTCATCAACCGAGGATCAGAGCCTCTCTTGTGGGGCATTTTTTTCATAATGAAATAATGAGGGCTTGTAAGGGCAAATCTGACTTCAAAAACACTTCCATAACAACTAAAAAAAAAATTAGATTTTTTGGTTAAAAATGGACCTCCAAGTCTAAAAGATTTTTTCTTGGACTTTTGGGTAAAAAAGAAGTTAAATTCAAACTTTTGGATAATTTTCTCATTAAAATACTCTTGCTCACTTTATTAAGTGCATTGTATGCAAGTAGGAACTTTTTTTTTTCACAAAGCTAACCATACTAAGGGCCCGTTTGTGTTAGCGTTTTCTAAAAGCATTTTTGGACGATTATCTCTTTACATATCTCTTTAGAGTTATATTTAAATTATGTCTTTACATATCAAAATTTCCATACTACAAGTTATTGTGGCAAAAGTTGGGACCTCCTACCTTTTGTCACAATAACTTTCAATATGATAATTTTGCCAACTATCCGATCATCATTCAAGTCATCTAAAAATGATTATCACTCCATTTTTTCAAGTGAAATTTTGAGTTTCAAAAGTGATTTTAAGAAAGGTAAAATGATCAAAAGGACCCTAAATATGATCTTATTTATCAAGGAATCCAACCAATAAGATGCTATATCAATAGTCTCCTACAGTTCAAATATAAAGTCAACTAGAATATTACATTGTCTATTATACCCTTATTCCTTAATTTCAGCAAGCTTGTTAATTTCTTTAAATTTTCTGTTTTAAAATTAAATATTGTTAAGTTTCCAATCCAACCTAAAAGCCTAAGTTTTTAGGTGGAAGGCCCAATACAGGTACATGAAGCTATATCAAGCCTTCTATTTAGGCGATGTGGGACAAAGTGAATTTTTTTCTTTTCTACACTCCCCATCAGTGCAAGCTCGTTTGGGCCTTATCACGTGGATAACCAATGCTCTGATACCATGTTAAAGCTTAAAATTTAATCGCTGAAAATTTGTAGATACCGTTACCAATTGTTACCATCGCTACAATCACACTACTCCTCCATCTGCAAACATGGCCACCATTAATGCTCCATCTTCCTATCATAAATGGTTTCCTGACAGAGGAGCTACGCACCATGTCACTCCGGATTTAGCAAGTCTATCTTATCATGATGAATATAGAGGCACAGATCAGATTCGAATTAATTAATGAACAGAGAGCAGGGGCTCGGTAATTTTAGGAACATGTAAAACATTAGAGAGAAGAAAAGATGTGTTCAAATGCGAGTGGAATCACATCGATCTACGCATGGGATGTCTCTCTTTCTACTTTGTTTATTATCAATTCATAAGCTTTCTTCATCCGTTTTGCTTAGGGAGTTCCTGTAAATTTTGAACAGAATTTCATCGCATTGTCAAATATACTCACCTTATTTTATACAAATGTGCCCCCCCTAATTCTTCTTTCTTATTTATATTAATATGTATATACTTTCAATTTATGTGCCTTACATCATTTTTATAATTTTTATATTTATGTTTTAAATAGTTTATGGAGGAGTCCCATGAGATTTGTAGTTTAATCATTAAAGAATACAAAATTGTATTGTTAGATACGAATTTGAGGTGTCTTTGCTTGTTCAAATGAGTTTAGAGATTTTAGGTGTCTATAAAAAAAATTATTATTGATTGATCCATCCAATCCGCCCACCCGCCGGTTGAAATCCGCCATTTTTTTCAACCCACCTACCGGTTATTCAGGTGTGCAGGTCGGTTGGTGGTACGTTGGTAGGATTAGCCACCCGCCAAGGGCGGGTTGGTTGGCGATTTTACCCTCCACCTTCCCCCAACCAACCCGCGCACACCCCTACATACCGTGATGCATTTTGCCGAAAAAATCAAAATGTAAACGGTTTCAGCAACAGAAAGTTTGTCATGGTACTCGTCGACAGGAGCTTAATGCATCATGTCTTGTGCTTGCTTGTGATTTCTGCTTTGGAAAACCCACTTTTGTAGGAAACATAATTTCCACACTTTTTGAAATAGAAGGACTTTTAAAATATGATCATGCCAAACATCATTTTTTTTTTTTTCAAAATGACTTCTTAAAATGTTCATCCTATAAAAATCACTTCTTCAAAACTAAATGACTTTCATTTCAAGGAAGTTACACCAAATGCTACGTACCTTAGACTATTGGCATGTAGCGCTCGAGTCTAACTTGTGTACTTCAAGAACCATGGGAAAATGCTGCCGAAATTTTATCGAAATGGAACAGGCCACTTGAGCTAGTTATGTGCGTGTACATCATTATCTAACACAATCCGCAAACGGAAAGATTTTCTTAAATAATAGATGAGAAAACAGAAACACAAGACATGTAACACATGATAGTCTGGTCCAATAAAAATCAAACCAATCTTAAAAACCAAAAACCCAAGAAACTAGAGCAAGCCAACCAAAAAACCTCAACACCATACCACAACACAAATAGAAAAAACCAATATAAAACCAAACCAAAAGGTCAAAACCTAGCCTCTCATGACATCAACCAAAAAGAACACAAAATTACTGAAAGCCAAAGCCATAAATCAACTAGGGATAGAGAAATGAGATATGGGAAGTAGAGCAAAATGATCATGTCTGAAAAAGCAGAGCAAGCTGACGTGTAACATATCTTGCAAGACCTTCAAAACTTTCGATCATGAATAGCACCCACCAAGAAAGCAGAGAAAAATGAGCCATTTAGAATAACTCGACTGGCATGTTATTCTACCCTTTATTTGCTACATAGAATTTAGGCTTGATGTTATTCTTGTGTAAAAGAAAATGAAAGTAGTTATAGTACTTGTTTCAAATAGCTTAGGAAAATTATCTGGATACCATATTATGGGTTCCCATCAAGATTCATGGGGTCTTGTGGGAGGGTTAATGGGATCCCATAATACAGTATCCAAGCAATGCTTAATAGCTTATTTAATTTAGGGTAGTTTTTATATCTTAAGTAGAAAAGAAGGTACAATTTTTAATTAAACCACAAGGAAAAGGTAGAGTGAGAACTTACTACAGATTTTGAAAGATGATACTTTATTACAACCCAAGTTCAATAAGCACGCCCTTAATCCGATGTAGTTCCCTAGCAGCATCACAGATATCCATACGTTCACTTGGTGATTTGTTAGAACATGCAACACCAACCTTAAGTATCGATACTAAGCACTCGTGCAATTTCTCTCTATTCACTTGGATCCTCCTGGTACTGTTGCTGCTGGTTGCTGCTTGTTCTCCCTCTCCTCCCAAGAGAAGTACATGATCAACAATCTCTTCGACTCGGTCCGGCAAAGCCATCTCTACTAATTTATGAAGATTTAAGTCGTCTTTAAACATGTCATTAGTAGGTCTTTTCCCTGTAAACACTTCCAACAAGAGAATCCCATAACTATACACATCACCATGGGTTGACGCCTCACTTCCCATGCCATATTCTGCAGTTTACACATCAATCTCATGTTAGAAGTTTGCACTATTGCAATATCTTAGAATTGTTAGGGAATTAACTATGCAAACTAGATCAGGTTAGGTTCAATCTCTTATTGCTATATGATTTCTTTATATAGAAACCAGCTTACAATAAATTGGTTTGAAAAAACATTGTGCTTATGCTTTATTTTTTGTACAAGGTTAAGCAAATTTATTTAGAAAATGGATTAACAAAACATTGTTGAGATTAAAATTAATCATACTCATCTTAAAAATAAACTAAAGAAATGGAAAAAAAAAAAAAAAAAAACTTTTCTTACCTGGAGCAGCATACCCTATGGTTCCTTTTATTCCAAATGAGCTGCTTTGATTTTGAGAAGTTTCATTGTCGGGTTGTTCAAGGAACCTTGCTAAACCAAAATCACCCACACGAGCAGTCATGTCGCCATCAAGAAGAATGTTGCTTGGCTTCAAATCACAATGTATGATTGGTGTTTGGCAATGATTATGAAGATAAACCAAAGCAGAAGCCGCATCGATTGCTATATTCAATCTTTGATGAAGGTTTAAAGTACTTCTTGGTCTCTCATAGCCATCACTTGGTTGTGTGATTGGATATAACCAAGTCTCGAGACTCCCATTAGGCATGAATTCATAAACGAGGGCTTTGAAATCATTTCGAAGAAAATCGATGCTGGAGCAAGCCGTAATAATCTTCACAAGGTTTCGGTGTCGAATGTTTCTCAGAGCTTCACATTCAGCCACGAAACTCTTGGAAGCTCCTCTCATTTGCAAGTTGAAGACCTTCACCGCGATGGCTGTGTGATCTGGTTCAAGAATTCCTTTATACACTGAGCCAAAACTACCCCTACCAATCAAATTAGCTGAAGAGAACCCATTTGTTGCTTTGAGTAGCTTTTCATAAGATATTTTCATAAGTTCATTCCTCCACGAAAATGCCGAAGAAGATTGCTTTCTTTTCTTTTTAAGCCAAGAAAGAATTAGAAAAGATGACATCAAGATCAGTCCAAGAAGACCACAAATTATAGGAATTATCAATTTGAGTTCAGGAGAAATTTTTTCCTTTCTTGGCCCTCTTGTAGAGCATGTTGGCAAATGTAATTCAGGAATACCCCCGCAAAGCTTTTTATTTCCAGCAATTGAAACAGCACTTGCATTGCTGAAAACTCCTCTAATTGGTACCTCACCCTCAAGATCATTGAATGATAGGTTTAAATTTAGTAGAATGTGAAATGTACTAAAAAATTTTGGAAACTGGCCAGACAAGTTATTGTGTGAAAGATCTAAATTGTCAATACCTTTTAGAGTACTCAAAGACTGTGGAATGGCTCCGCTAAAGGAATTATAGCCCATACGAAGCAGTACCAAGCTTGCACAGCTACCAAGGGTGCTAGGAATTTCACCACTTAACTTGTTATGGGAAACATCCAATTCAGCAAGATTTTTCAACTTACCCACTTCCAAAGGTAGTGGGCCAGTTAGACTGTTGTGAGACAGGTATAGACTTATGGATAAAGATGAAAGGCCGATAACTTCTGGTGGTTTAGTACCATTTAGATCATTTCCATAAAGATGCAATAACAACAAATTCTGACAATTTCCAAGACGTGAAGGTATGCTTCCCTGAAAATTGTTTTCATACAACCCGAGCTCGATCAATAACGTTAAATTTCCAATAGAAGGAGGAATTTCTCCTGACAAGTTGTTTTCACCAAAATCCCCTACTTGTAGCTTATGAAGTTTACCAATAGTGGTGGGGAGAGTCCCCATGAATTGATTGTTGGCCATAGTTAAGACATTCAAGTTTATGAGGTTTCCAATACCTGTTGGAATGTTTCCGGATAACTGATTTTCAGCCATCGTTAAAAACTGAAGTTGGTTTGAGAAGTTGGCTATGGAGTTGGGCAAGACCCCTCTAAAATTGTTCCGATCTATTTCTAATGCATTCAAATTGCTACAATTGGTCAAAGAGGAGATGAAGCTCAAATCATCAGCTGCCCCACTTCCCAGATCATTACCGTATATAACTAGCCGTGAAAGTCTCTTTAGATTTTCAAAATTAACAGGCACCCCTCCAGAAAATTTGTTTTTTGAGAGGTCAATCGTTTCGAGGTTTGAAGCATTTGATAACGTAAACGGAATTGATCCACCAAACTGGTTGCTCCAAACAAGAAGACCTTGAATATTAGGGAGAGTGAGTCCTATATTATGGGGAAGACTGCCTTCAAGACGATTTTGTTCCACAGATAAAACTGTAAGGGATGAAAGATTATATATAGATGGAGGGATCATACCTGATAGGTTATTGCCAAAGAGATTAAGGATGGTTAAGCTTTTAAGTCGGCCTAGTGACTCTGGAATAGTTCCCTTCATCCTATTGGAATATGCCCAAAGTTCTTCAAGAGACGAAAGGTTCCCAAGAGAAGGTGGTATTTTCCCTTCCAATTTGTTTGAGCGAACATCAAGTCACACCAGCATTGATAAGGAGCCAAATTCCTTGGGAAGTTGTGCTACAAGCTTGTTTCCACCCAAATCCATGAATTTCAAGTTAGAACGCAGAGATAATTCAGCAGGTATTTGTCCTTGAAACGAGTTGTTTACGAGGGATAAAGCTTTAAGTCTAAACAGGTGACCAATCTCGCGAGGGATTTCTCCTTGGAAACTGTTGTTGGAGAGATTGATGAGTTGAAGGAAACTGATGTTTCCAATGGAAGGAGATATGGTACCTGCCAAATTTCGCGAATTTAAGTTCAGGGCAGTGACTCTTTGATGATGCCTATGGCTGCAGTTAACACCTTCCCACTGGCAGAAATGGAGAGATTCATTCCATGAGCTTGTGACCAGCATTGGATCATGAGTTATGGCATCCTTGATGGCAAGCAAGGCAAGCCAATCTGTTACATTATCTGCACCAAAAGATGTGGTCATGCATAATATAAGAACAGCATAGGAAAGGAATGGTGCATATGCCCTCATGTTCATGGGGGAAGGCATAGTAAATTACAACTGCGTTCTGTAGTGACAATATGGTTGAAGATTCATAGATGCAAAGATGTTAGAGAACCAATTTATATAAATATTATTATTGGTGGTCATTATGGACTGATGGAAATGATGTTGACTTGACCCACAAGATAATTTAAGATGGATCCTAAATTCCTTTTCTTTTTTTATTTTTATTTTTCTTTTTTTGGTCCATCCACATCCTAAATTCATCACCACAATATTTAGAGATAGATATTAACTAAGCAATTGTCTATTTAGGCTTATAACTTAGATCTCTACTTTTAAAGAGAGATGTTTCAGTTTGGAGCATCCAGAACTAAATCAATGTCCATTCTTAATATTTATTAAAAGGTTTAGGGGTAAGGGTACATAAATTCCTCTCGTTTGGTAAAAGAAAAATTAATTAAGCAATTACACATTGAACACAAATTTCGTACTGAACTTACTGTTGGATTTTTTTCCTTATTGGATTGGACTATGCATGCTCATTGGGCCTTTTGTCTATTGAATATATTATGGGTCATAAGGGGATGGCCCAGATCCATAAACTGATGGATTGAGCCCCTGTTCTCACCCTCAATACACACCAACTGGCCCCTTAAGTTGAGTGTGCTCCTTCTCTCTCTGGACAATTCGTTAGAAGGGGTTTTTACTTTTTAGGGCAAGAGGACAGCAGCTCTCTCTCCACCCAAATTCTCAATGGATGCAGATTTTCAGCAACAATTAGTGAGCTAAGAAGCTTCAAAAAGGGATTTCATGGAAGCCTCTTCATCTAATCATGGAGGTATTTTATATTTAGTGGTTTATTATATATGTTATGGATGGAGTTTGTCTTTTGGTTGAGAGTTTTTCCAACAATTGGTATCAGAGCATACAAATTGCTCTCCATGGCTATATATTTTGTCAGTCTTTTGTGTTCAATTTGATTCATATTGCTCATGCCGCGTTCCGCTGTGCTTTTGGCATGAGAAGAGCACAAAACCACTAAAATGATACCCATGTGCTGTTTAGTCTCATAGAGGTGATGTTTACTTATCACGTGATTTTTGTGAATTTATGAGCTATAGTTTTCCCAGATTTTTCATTCACATGTGGGTTGAAAAGTTTTTTTTTATTTATGCTCACATCTTTGCAACTAAGGAGAGGGTTGTTCTCCGCCAAACAGGGCATTCACAAAACATGTGCAGTTTTGTCCCTTGCGTATGATACTCTGTTTTTAAGTCTCATATTTGTTGGTTTGTGAAGCTGTGTATGTGCTGTGAATGTGAGCAATTGCCATCCCTTTCACATGATCAAGTGAGCAATTTTTAGGCCATATTCTGTATCATGGCAATCATTCTCATTTGGTTTATATATATATAAATATAGCAAGTTATGTTTATATATATCAATATTGTAAGTTGGGTAGAATTTTTTTTTTGGGTGGATTATGATGTGTGGGATATATTATGATGTGTTTTACTCACACACTACCCTAATGTCTTTTATGCTCACAAAATTGCATAAATTATTTTTGAACACCAATTATTTTGGAAAA
>JAESVK010037505.1:0-10063 GCA_017140935.1 Hamamelis virginiana
GTTAACGGTGCCGATTGATGGAATCGAGGAACCAATTATGGCGCCTGCCAAAACCATGTCTCGAGCACATCACCAAAAAAAAAAAAAAATGGCTGACGCCTCAAAAAACCAAACGTCGTCATCGGGAGAACCATCCACATCTCCCCAAAACATTGATGGCACTCTGCACCATATACTGATCTATAAAAGATTTTACCCGACCTGATATACTTCCAATGAATATCATCCAAAAGATATTCTTGAAAGTAGGGGGCAACTGATAAGGGTAAAATCATCATCAGTTCTTTATATATACGCATTCCGGTCCAATAAATGAAATAAAATATTCTTCGGTCGAGTGAAGAGAATATCGATCGTTATCCGAACTAAACGGATAAGATGCACACCCGACCTAATAAATTTAAACTATTGCAGATCTCGACGGGGAAGAATTCATCGATCAAAATGAATATTAATTTGTTTTGCCCGATCTCTGATATATAGGCACGTGACTATAAAATGGACTACCGATCTACTGCAACAAACTCATCATTTCAAAAACGAATATATGCCGACAACTTCTGACCTCCAACAGCAATCCTCATAATTACTTCGGTTTGATGATGACGTATTGTTACACACATGGTGCATAAACCAATAATACCCTAAAAAACGACGTAACAGAAATCGAGAAAGCACTCGGGTGTTTTCTCGGGAAATCATCCTATAAAAAGGGAAGTATCACATCTCATGCAAGGTATGAAAAATTCTCCCTAAAAATACATTCTATTCTGCATTGCCTGTGTACTGACTTGATCGTCGGAGCTTTGTAGGTATAACACCGCACCGGTGTAAGTAGTGTCTCCGTTGATCCAGTAGTCCGAATTATTTACCTATTCCATTTTACCTCTTTTTGACATCAACAGTTTGGCGCTCACTGTGGGGCAGAAGACATTGTTATTTCGACACCTCCTCCTATACATTCATCAGCAATGGTGGTCACACGTTCCAGAATCCTTAACAATGACGATCTCAACATCACAAACCTGACAAACATTCAGATCAGCAATCCGTCTCACCATGAAGAAGATAGACCAGCGAAATCACTCTTGCCGAGCGAACAACAATGTCCTACTCTCGACTCTCCAACAGTTCCACCTCCAAGGAATGAATTAGGGTCGTCCTCAAACGATCCTTATCAGATCCAGTTCCCCAACATGCAAAAACAGATGGAGAATATGGCATTAATCATTCAAACTCTAACTCGGCAACAAGAAATACTTCTATCACATGAGGCTCATAACAACTCTCCTCAAAACCCACCACCAGTCGCCGCAATACCTCAACGAGCTGAAGAACGAGAAACAGTCCGACCACCGCCCCCAAGGAGGGTAGCCGTTGAGAGCAGACGATCGGCACAACACGACGAAAGAAGCAAACGCCAGGAGGAAGAGGATAGTAGTTCAGAGGTCGGGTCGAGAAGGCGGCCAACAAATCTCGAACGACCACGACAGGTCGAAGAACATGTTGGCGAAGGTTCTCAAGGGGCGAGAGGATCGGCACTAAGACGATATCGACCGGAAGCCACCCGGATTATTCCACATCCGAGAAGGAACCGAGACGTTCGACCTGAAGCAAGGGAGACTGATCGTTCCTCCCCATTCATTTCCAAGATCCTTCGTGAACCCTTGCCGGACAAGTTTAAATTGCCGACCATCGACTCCTATGATGGAACTACTGATGCAAGAGAACATGTTCTTGTCTTCAAAGATCACATGTACCTCAAGGGAATTACCGATCCAATCATGTGTCGAGCATTCCCGATGACTCTGAAAGGATCGGCCCGAACTTGGTTCCAAAGGCTCCCTCCAAATTCGATCAGTTCCTTTCAAAGTTTGAGCACTGGGTTGATAGCCCATTTCGTCAGTAGCCATAGACCCAAGAAGCCGGCCACATATCTTTTGAACATTGTTTAGGAAAAAGATGAAAGTTTGAAATCTTTTATACAACGATTCAGCTCGGCCCTCCTCGAAGTAGATGTCATGAACGAAGGAGTTGCTATTGCCGCAATGATAAAGGGACTCCGAGCACAGAGCTTGAGAATCTCTTTTGCAAAGAGGGAACCAAAAACACTGACCGAATTGTTAGAACGGGCAAGAAAGTCGGGGTAGACAACATATTCGACTCCGATAAAAAAGATCGAGAAACGGCCCAAAAACGAAAAGATCGGGATCAAGATGAACGAAAGCAACCCGAAAAGAGGCAAAAGACCGAGGCGGTCGACGGACGTCAATCCCCGCCAAGACGTTTTACATCTTTCACGTCGCTCCGTCTGCCGATCAATGCCATCTTAAGTGAAGTTGGAAATCAACCATATGTGAAATGGTCCCTTAGAATGAGATCAGATCCCAAAAAAAGGGATAAAAACAAATTGTGCGCCTTCCACAAAGATCATGGCCATCTTACTGAAGAGTGTTTCGACCTGAAAAATGAGATCGAGGGATTGATTAAAAGGGGATTTCTAAAAGAATTTGTGGATCCATCAAAGCTAGATAACATCACGCAAGCTAGCATCGTGAGACTTGAAGGCCGACCTGATCAGCATCAACGATTGGCAGGGGTCATCGACACTATTTATGGAGGATTCACTTATGCTGGAGAAAGTAGGTAGGCAAGAAAGAAATATGCAAGGTCAGCACACGCGACCCCATCAAATCACGTGTACAGCCTCTCACATCAACAATGCAGTCGTTACGGATTATTGACCTTCTCCCAGGAAGATCTCAAAGGAGTACACCTGCCACATGACGATCCTTTGGTCATAAAAGCAATCATCGCTAACTATGAGGTCAGCAAAATTTTGATAGACACAGGCAGCTCGGCAGATATTCTTTTCGTAACTGCTTACGAAAGAATGGGAAGAAAAGTCACCGATCTTTCACCAATCCATACTCCACTCATAGGTTTCAACGGGTCTTCTCTACACCCACTGGGATGGGCGACTTTGCCCATCACAATCGGAGATCCACCCACTCAAGCAACCAGGGATGCCACCTTTATGGTCGTCGATTGCCCTTCGGCCTACAATGCAATAATCGGACGACCAACGTTGAACGACATTGGGGCGGCCACATCCACTCTTCATTTGTGTATCAAATTCCCAACCACTCACGGGACGGGAGAAGTCAGAGGCGATCAAGCCTTAGCCAGGTCATGTTTCAATATATCACTGAATAATCAAGAATTGTCGAATGAGGACATTTTTCAAGAAAGTCATCCCAAACAACTCACCGACCCTTCAAGCAGCACAATGAACATAACAACACAACCCGACCAGAAACCGACTCATCCCTTATAGCAATTAAAGGAGAATGAGGCCAAGATGGTGGACCTCCGAGATGAAAGCAGCTCCGCAACGTCCCCTTTGGAGGGATTGATCGAATTCCAGGTCCACCCCACTGACCCAAACAAAACGGCAAGAATCGGTTCTGAACTACCCAACCAGATGAAAACCGACCTGATATCCTTCTTACGGAGAAATTGGGATATATTCGCTTGGGGGCATGAAGATATGCTCGGGATTGATCCTGCCATTGCCGTACACAAGCTATTAGTAGACCCGACCTTCAAACCAGTGCGACAGAAGAAAAGGGTCTCCTCAGAGGAGAAAGTTAAAGCCATCAAGGAGGAAGTACAAAAGCTTCTCAAAGCAGGTTTTATTCGAGAAGTATTTCACCCCAACTGGCTTTCCAACTGCGTTGTGGTCAAGAAAAAAACAGGCAAGTGGAGAGTTTGCATAGATTTTACCGATCTAAATAAAGCCTGTCCCAAAGACAGCTTCCCTCTTCCAAGAATCGATCAAATGGTGGACGCCACAGCAGGGCATGAGCTTCTAAGTTTTATGGATGCTTACTCGGGTTACAACCAGATCATGATGCACCCTACCGATCAAGAGAAAACCTCTTTTATAACAGCAATCGGGATGTTCTGTTTCCTCCGAATGCCTTTCGGACTTATGAACGCAGGGTCAACTTACCAACGCACTGTAACTAGAATGTTCGGTCTACTCTTAGGATCGACAATGGAGGTATATATAGATGATATGCTTGTAAAAAGCTTGAAGGCTCCAGATCACATTCAGCATCTGGATGAAGCCTTTTCCATCATGAGAAAATTTGGAATGCGCTTCAACCCGACCAAATGTTCGTTCGGGGTAGCTTTGGGAAAATTCTTGGGCTTTCTCGTCACTGCAAGAGGAATTGAAGCAAATCCCGATCAAATCCGAGCTCTCCTCGACATGAAATCCCCTACAAATATCAAAGAAATTCAACGACTCACTGGTCAGATGGCTGCCCTGAATCGATTCATTTCCAAATCTTCTGAGAAGGGAGCCCACTTTTTCAAAATTCTGAAAGGGAATAAAAAATTTCAGTGGACTCTGGAAGCCGAAGCAACCTTTCAACAACTGAAGACTTACCTTGGTTCACCACTATTGCTTTCAAAACCCGAACTCAATGAAACGCTATTCCTTTACCTCGGTGTCTCTCAAACCGCAGTAAGTTAGGTACTTATTCGAGAGGATAAAGGAATCCAAAGACCGATCTACTATGTTGGTAAAGCTTTTGCCGGTGCAGAAAGTAGATACCCCTACCTTGAGAGGTTGGCCTTTTCCGTTGTAACAACAGCTCGAAAGTTAAGACAACATTTCCAGGCTCATCCAATAATCGTGTTGACCGACCAGCCTTTGAGACATGTCCTTCACCGACCAGATTCATCTGGAAGAATGGTGCGATGGGCAGTTGAGCTAGGATAATTTGACATAGACTACCGACCTCGTCAAGCCGTCAAAGGACAAGCACTTGCCGATTTCGTTGCAGAATTCACACCCGAAGCTCAAACCAATCCCTCGACTAATCCGACCCCTTCTCAAAATGGAATAAATGAACCACCACCTAATCCAGCTTGGCACCTTTTTGTAGACGGATCATCAAACTGCAAGGGATCAGGAGTAGGAATCGTGCTAATTTCACCCGAGGGAGAAAAAATCGAAATGGCTCTGAGGCTCTGTTTTAAAGCTACGAACAACGAGGCAGAATACGAAGCATTATTAGCCGGACTCCAAATGGCTGCCGACCTCCTTGTTCGGCATGTGCATATATTCAGTGATTCCCAATTGGTTGTCAATCAGATCAAAGGGATCTACTCGGCCAAAGAACCAGTCATGCAAAAATATCTCGCCGAAGCAAAAGAGGCCTTCAGCAAATTTGCTTCGGTCTCTATCAACCAAGTTCCACGGGAGGAAAATTTTCATGCAGATGCGCTGGCCAATCTTGCATCAGCTGTTCGGACCGATATATCCCGATCAATAGTTGTCAAAATTTCCGAGCATCCTTTTATCGACGTACGTAATAGATCAGTCTTTGCGGTTCAGACCGATCGCACGTGGATAGACCCGATCAAAGATTATATTAGATCGGGAACCCTTCCTTCTAACAAGGCGGAGGCACGCCGGGTAAAAAGCAAAGCTGCCCGTTATTGCATTATTAATGACTGCTTATATCGTCGATCATATTACGGACCATGCCTACGATATGTCCTGCCCGAAGAAGCCGACTATGTCTTACAAGAAATCCATGAAGGAATCTATGGGAACCATGCATGGGCCAGATCACTCGCGAAAAAAACCGTTCGACAAGGTTACTATTGGCCACATCTGGAAAAAGATGCCACTGCTTTGGTCCGAAAGTGCGAAAAATGTCAGCGTTTCGCCCCGATCCCACATCAACCACCTACAACGCTGACCCCGATCTCGAGCCCTTGGCCATTCGCACAATGGGGAATTGATATAGTTGGCCCGCTTCCGAACTCAAAAGAGCAAAAAAAATTCCTAGTTGTTGCTATTGATTACTTCACTAAATGGGTTGAAGCCCGACCAGTAGCCCGAATCACTAAAAGCAGCATAAGAAGCTTCATTTGGGAAAGTATCATTTGTCCGTTCGGGATTCCTCGGGTCCTGATCGCCGACAATGGAACTCAATTCAACAACACCGGATTGCGAAAATTATGTAATGACCTCGGCGTTTAAAATAATTTTTCCTCACCAGGTCACCCTCAGGCAAATGGACAGGTCGAGGTAACTAATCGGACGATCATCCACTAGCTGGAAAAGAGGTTGGAAAAAGCTATAGGATTGTGGGTAGACGACCTTCCATCGGTACTCTGGGCAAATCACACTACTAGTCGGGTTTCCACAGGAGAGACCCCTTTTTCTCTTACATACGGAACTGAAGCGGTTATCCCGGTTGAAATTGGTATGCCAACTTACCGAATTGAAACATTCAACGAAGAAAGAAATGATCGTGAACTCCGATTTAATCTTGACATGTTGGAAGGAAAACGAGAAGAAACCCGACTCCGAATCGCTTCCTACAAACATAATATGGCTAGGGCATACAACAAAAATGTAAAAGCTAGACATTTCCAACCTGGCGACCTGGTTCTCAAAAAGGTCCTCAATCCCAATAAGCTTGAACCAAACTTGGAAGGGCTATACAAAGTTCGTCATTTTAATCGCGTCGGTACGTATTGGATCGCTGATTTAGAGGGCAAACTAATTAAGCGACCTTGGAACGCCGAGCACCTCAAAAAGTACTACCAGTAGGGAACACATTCTCTTTTGTAAAAATCGGGGCATAGCAAACCATGTGTTGCTACCCGATCCCTTCCCCTTTCGGCAATTTTTTGATGTATGTTTTTCCTTCTATATGGAATATCTTTTACCCGATCTCATCCTTTATTTTTGAGTGTGTTAATTTGTTTCGCTATGTGTTTTTTCTTTCTCATGCTTTATATTAGTACGATATATTGTTGCATCCCGGCCTTAAAATCAATTAATAAATGACATGATTACTGTTCCCCGATCTCATTTACTTGTCCAAATTTTTACAACTGTACTTTGAATTCACTTAATTCACTTATTTTAGAATTCCATTTGCATTCGACACACAAAAGTCCCAGTTCATTTTTGGGCCAGCAAAAAACAAAACGTTGTTTTTTGCTCCTACTGATCAATGAGTTTGATCAGGGGGCATAAACGTCTCAACGTTACCCCTAGATACCATGGTATCCTTCTTGCAATACAAACGATCTCCTCATAAAGAGATCGGCTTTGAATTCATAGACATCATTTAAACCCCGAACTTGGGGCAAAGGTTGACTTATTTCGACAAAAATAAACGCAACAAAAAATATATATGATAATCATCCCGACAAAAAAGACTTGACCAAAATACTACTTTTCATTAAAGGTAGAAATGTTCATACAAACATAGACCGATCGGTCAAAAGTTAAAACAAAAGACTTTAAAAGAGGATCAGTCGTCGACATGAATGGTTTGATCATGGGACGTCGGAGTTTGTGGGTCCGGAAGGAAAAGCAGATCGGCAGAGACAGGAGTCGTAGAATCCGGCAGATTCTGGCCAGCCCCTTCTTGTTCGGCATCAGCATCTCCATCATTTTCTTCAGGGTTCACCAGCTCTGCGGGAGACTTCGCAGCAGCATGTCGGGCTTTAAACTCTTCAAGTGTGACTCCTGACAAATCAATGTCAGGATAAAACTGAGCCACAAGACCTTTTGCTGCTTCGAAACCCTGGACCAAGAATGGAACTGTGGAATTAACGACCAAAGCTTTCAGTTCGGAGGAAGATCTATATTCCGATAGAGACTTCTCAACGGCTTCCTTTTCAGACTCCCGAATTCTCTCAAGATCGGCCTTCAGATCTTCGATCTGCCTCTGCAAATCGTCCTCCCTTTCTTTCGATTTAGTTCTCTCCTCCGCCAGAGCCTCTTTCGCTTCCCGAGCTTCAGCTAATTTTTCATCAGCGGCCTCCTTCAACTTTTTATCTATTATATCAATCAAGCCCTTGGCCCTCTTAGCATCCCGAGCAGCTCGAACGGAATGGAGTCCAATAAGAGCGCTCTGCGTAAACGATTAGCAGTTTAGATCAAACAGGTCGGTTTAAAAAAAAAAATTATATCTTTAAAGCTGAATGAGCCAGCTGCTCGGCAAGATCAGTGGAAGACAATTATAGAATTGAATCCTGATCAGCATTCCCCAAAAGGCCTCCGAGGGCTTTTAAACTGGATGATGGGCTGTTCAAAAAGGTGCTTCCGATTGTCAGCCCTGAAAAGGTCAACGGGGCAGATTGACCAGCATTGAGCCAATCCTCGGCAGACCCCCGAGAAGGTCAAACTCCAAGACCCGACCCCGCAGAAGAACCGGTCCCGACCTCTCTTGAAGTCGGAATCCCAGTGGGAATCGTTTCAGCAAATCGAGGCCGTTTCGCCTTTTTTTTGAACTGCCGGCTGAGTCCTGACTCGATCAACGACTGGGACCGCCTCCGCAGGATTGACTCCGGGGGAAACACCCGCCAGCACATCATCTATGTTCAGATTCATTCCTACGGTAAACAAGGAATACAACATGATTAAATTTTTATTGAAAATAAACAAGGCAAATAAATCGGGTACACACCTCTCTTTTTTGTTCGGTTATTCTCTCTCCTTCGAGATGTCTTTCTAGCCTTTCTATCGGTGATCTCTTTTAAAATCCGTAGCTCGGCTTCCCGATCTAGTGGTCTGATCTCAAAACACCTATATTGTTCAAGAATTGAGGCAATCGGACGACCGTCAATGGTTCGATCTTGGAATAGACGAGGGACGAGATCGGTCTGGAGAAAGGACTTTTGGTAGTCCAAATAATATGGCTTCCAAATCGGGTCACTCCTTAACCAATTAAAGCCCCGATCTTCGGAGGATACCCGAAGAATTCGATTTGAGATCTCGGTATTTAAAGATGGACAACGCGTGAGCTTGTCCTCTACAAAAAATAAACAAACAAAGAGATCAGCATCAGAAATGAAGGAAAAATCAAAGAAATATATATTATACATAAACATCCCGATCTCATCTACCTGGTGAAGGTCTCCATTCCCTTGGAACGGGGAAGACATGTTCCTCGTCCAACCCGAACTCCCATCCGGGACCACTCACAAAGAAATAGCTATTCTTCCAACCTTTGATAGAGGAAGGAAGATCTCCAATACCGGGTCTTTTGGTCCGATTTCCCATGTACCACCATCCTGGGGATGCCCGACCGTTCTCCTTGAGGAAGCACATGAACTTCAAATCAGCGAAGTTCGGCTCCCACCCAAGCGACCTCCACAAGACTGTGAACCCCAGAAGAACTCGCCAGGAGTTCGGGGTCAGCATAATGGGACAAACCCCCAAACGATTAAGAACCTCCCTGACGAAGGGCTGTAAAGGAAACCTAAGACCGATCTTGAAGGTCTCTTCGTAAAAACAGACCTCGCCGGGAAGAACGTTAGTAGCGCGAATGTTCGCGCCGGGTATCCTAATACTCACTGAGTTCGGGATACCGTATAATTTCCTAATTTCGGTCTCTCTTTCTTCCCCTAAGAGGTTTATGTGGACAAAGGAATAAGGAGGTCGGGGAAGTGGTTCCCCGACCCTACGAATGGGATTTGGAGGTTGAATTTGGATCGGAGGACCATCTATTTCATCGTACATGGAGCCCGAAGTACTAGCTCCGGAGCCACCACGATTCCTAGTATCCCGACCAGACATAGTTAAAAGTAACTATTTGTTTGGAAAGAAAAATTCACCGGAAAACTCAAGAAAAGTTACCGGAAAATTCAAAAGCATGCCGGCAAACTCAAGCAAAGTTCGTGAAAAATAAAAACTATCAGAGGAAGGTCTAAAACGTACGGAAACAAACGGTAAAAAAGGGGCTAAAGGTACGAGAAATACCTTTTTAGACTGAGAAGGGGGCTGAAAGCGCGATTGAAGAGCTAAAGAAGATCACCAGAAATCAACAAAAGACTTCGGCGAGAAACTCTGAAAATTCCGACGAAAATATGAATCAAAAGAGAAATCAATTGAGGGGCGAAAAAAAATCTTTTCACTATTTATAGCTTGTCCAACAAGCAATAAATTAATGACCTACACGTGTCACATCGTTAACGGTGCCGATTGATGGAATCGAGGAACCAATTATGGCGCCTG
>JAESVK010037512.1:0-10046 GCA_017140935.1 Hamamelis virginiana
TAAAGAAGTTCCTACTCATATGATAAGTTCCTACACATTTATTCATACACATTTATATTTATATATTCATCCACACCTAAGGTATGTCATGATATGTTGCTAGATGTCACTCATAAGTAGTGAAGGCCTAATGATAAGTGTTATCATTGATGGCAAAATTGGAATTGTTCCAATTGAACCATAAATAGAAAGTTTTTATTTTGGGAGACATGAGAAGTCCCCGGCCACTACTAGGTTGGGATGAACGCAATGGGTCACACACATAAGGACACAAGTGAGTCTCTTGATTTAAAGAGAGGGGAATATTCTTATTTATAATTGATATGGTCCTTATTATTAATTGTTAATAAGTTAGGGGCCAAATTATAAATATAAAGAATATTTTCTATAAATATATGATGATGGGTCATGCTAGCACAAAGTAACCACTCATTATAAAAGAAGGAGGCTAACCCTAGTGGAGAAACCCCAAGGGCCATGACCTATAGTGGGCATTTTTCCCCAAGCCGTTTGCTCTCTTTCTCCCTCTTTAAGCTTGTCTCTTCCAAGAGTTGTGAAGGTGCAATAAAATCTTGAGGTTTTGTATTCGTGTGGATACCGTTGGAGGCTACCATACGTTTGGAGCTCGAAGGATTCAAGGGTTGGATTTTTCGAGGAACATCAAGTAAGCTTTTAATTCTTGTTTAATTAATTGTTTGATTCTTATCATCGTTTAAGAACATCCTTGGAATGTTATTATGGAGAAAATTTTCTTTTGTTTATCATTCCATTGTGCTTCTCGTATGGTAATCCTTCAGAACAACCATCTCAAAAAGATAAATGAAATCTCAAATTAGCCCTCAAAATAGTTCGCCAAAATCGAAGTTCATTCTGCTAGACAACTCTGCATTACCATCCAACTTCTTTTTATTTTACATCACATGTTCAATCATTAAACTTATAATAAGTATAAAACAAAGTCCAACCCAAAGCCCGACATGAATCTTCATAACTTCATTACTCCACACTTACTTACACAAACCTGAGAAATATCCTATCCGGACCTCAACGCACTGTATCACAAGATCCAATCAAGAAACCAAATGAGACTCATCAAAGACCAAAAGTAACCAATGATCTTCCCCATAACTTGACATCAACACATCTGAGCTCTTGAACAACACCACTCACATTGTACATAATTTCACTTCAGCATCCTAAACACAACGCCTCGCTTAACACTTGCAAAACAATTCCCAACTCAATGACTATCTCCGTAACGATATCTCCAAATCCCTCAACAAAGGATCTTAATATTAAGTCATCTCCCCGAAAACAACAAATTTCCTCAGTTCCAAAAGAAATCGCATTAAATGAAAACAAGAGGGTGAACCAACTTTCCCCGTCAAGACCCGAACACCAATCTTTATAAAAACAATTATATAAGAATGCCCTTTAAATCCAAATCTTAAAGAAAAACACCAATTTCAAGCCACTCTTAATCATCGATAAATCCAATTCATTCAAAATAAATTCTAGAGAACAAGCCATAAAAGAACTATCATCCTCCCACAATCTTGACACCAAAACTCTTAACAACTGACATCTCATAATTCTATAAATACTTGAAAGAATATGAGGAGCCAGAAACCCTTAATCATTCTACTGACAAAACGACTTGTAGGAGTCGAGTACCAATACTCAAAACCCCTGGCAAAGATACGTTCACAAAGCTAAGCAGTTCAAATATTGAGAAAATCAATGGAAACTCAATCGAATCTAGCGTGTCTACCCATCAGCACACAGACATGATGCATGCACTATCTCTAAAGTCTCATCTAAACACTACATGCAATGCACGAATTCCCATTTGGATTTACTAATGAGCTTTGATACCATTTTGTAATGCCCCAACCTAACACCCGTATCGACCCTTTCGGATAAGTCGACACGTGTCAAGATGGAGGTACAACATGTCCTGCTCATTTATATTTCCTCACAAGAGACAATATATATATATATAAATTCCATGTGCATACATAATGTCCCAAACGTCTTATACATAAATAATAAATCAAGTCATAATAATGCCAACATCCCTGGCAAGTAGGTTGTGCAACAAACAGTTACAACTCCCAACGTTCAAATAAATATAATACATATTTCATAAAAATGCGAATACTATTGCAGGAACTACCATAAAGCTATCTAACAACCCTCTAGCAGAGGATTGTGCCAAGCTAAGCATGAAACCCCGAGTCAACCTGCAATCTGCTGCGTAAAAAGCAATGCTGAGCCTCGAATCGAGTAAGAATAATGTAACCTCTACTAATAACAATAATACAATGATACATGGAATAGTTTAAATAAACGGTGTTTCCAAAGCTTTCATACAATTATGAAAGATTCCATATAAAGCAGTTATAAATCTGTGTGGACTTTCAGTGAAAAACAATACCCAAATACTTCCACAAATCAATAACCATCTTAAATACCTCATCACATCGTACTAATAGCAAATGCTTTACATATCACATATGTCTATCGCATGTCTATCGAAACTAGGCTTGCGACCATAGTAATACAAGTTACTAGTTCTTGGCTAACAAGCCACCAGTACCAGCGTAATCGAAACCAACCACTACGAGGTCATTCCTCTTGAGGATTCCGACTAGTTACCTTGCACGGTCAACAATCGAGCCATTACGGGGCTATTCCTTGGTATCCTCACTTAGGCTCCACCCAGGACCATAGGCCCTTATAAAAACCACCCAGTGATACAAATCGAGCCCAAACTGTATCTAAGATACTGTTTTATAAATCGTTCTAAAAGAACATCTATTTCCAAATCCCAAAACATTTCAAGGTTTACAACTCATTCATCTAAAATCTCAAAATCCTTTTCTAATTATAAATGAAAATATCTATACCGAATCACCCTTGATTTCGTTTACTTAAATTCGTAAAATGTTCAGAAAAAAGAGATATACGAGCATGAAACCATTACTTGTCATATTTGTGTAAATAGTGCCTCAATATGCCCTTTTTGAGTTTCCAAAATCATTGTCATTTCCAAAAGAGTAGGAATGTTTCAAGTGTAAAGCTAATTGTTTCCTTTATCCATAAAACCATTTAGAAAGTAGGGCATACACAAATATTGACAATACACAAATCATTTCACAAAAGAGTTAAATAAAATGTCCATCAATTTAGTTCATAAAACTGATGAAAGAAAGTGCTCAATTCCCACCTTTATAAATAGTATGTAATTCATAAAACATCTCCACGAAAACCCTTTGATATAGTTTAATGATTTGCCACACTACTTCCACAGTTCATAAACAAGTGTATTCCATGTATCTATTTCACAATTTGATAAACGACAGGGTTCTCAAGCATTTATAACTCATATCATTCAAAAGGTGTTTGGAATTCACAATATTCTCAAAACAGTTATAAAACAGGTATATCATCATTAACAGTAAAAAGTTACTTATCCCTACCTCAATGCAATAGTATTTCCAACCCTTTGCGGCTCCATGAGCTTTCCAAATGCAATGCTTAATACACCCAATGCATGTAGTCCTCCAAGGACTTTCCAAATCTGAGAATAATAAATAATGCAAAAGAGGGAATCAAAAGAAAGTACAAAGGATCTAAAATCTAAAAGTAAAACAACTCGTTCCTCTAAACCATTCACTCACGACTTTAAAGACCAAAAATCCAAAAATGCTAAACCAAACGTCTTAAGACTTCTAAGACATAATATTCCTAAGTATGTCTAGATACTACATGTTGAATTTCATGGCCAAAAGCTAAGTGGTTTTTAGATATATACACCGAAGAAGATGAAGGGTATGAGTAAAGAGAAAATATGGTATTTCCAAAATATTTCTCTTTCCCAAAAGAGTCTGACCTCAAGACCACCATATTTAAAACTAGACTTCACAAGCTTTCTGGGCATATAAGGATCGCCCCAAACGGACATTGGTGTAGACATCCATTTTTGACCATGAGTATGGTCATGAATGGTTGCCTTTGATTTGAGGTGAAATAGTGGTGTCAAAATGGACGGGCCGCCCATTTGATCTGCTGACCGGTCCATTAAGCTAACGGATCGGGCTCGATCCGGTCCGATAAGTAATGGATTGGACTGATCCGATCCATAGTCGATGGACGGATTGGGCTAAGATTTTCTGCCCAATGGGCCGGCCCGATCCGTGACCATTAAATGGCCCGATCTGATCCGAAATCCGGTCCGATCCAGTCCGATTATTAGTCCGTCCATTAATCTGATCCGCTTGACCGATCCGCTAGGCCCGATTACATATATCAAATACAATTTGAATTTTTTTCAGTTTTTTTACTCTTTTGCCCACTATAACAGTCATAAAACGGCCATATTGTAGGGATATATTTGATTTTTTTGCAAATTTCAATCTCTATATAATTCAAATCCAAACTATCCTCATTCCTCACATCATATTATCACTCTCTCTGTTCAATCTCTCATTCTCTCTCACTCCCAGTCTGGCAGTCTCCCACTGTTTTTTTGAGAAAAAATTTAGTCCATTCGTATCTCTGCACTCTTTGTTTGCCAAAAATAAAAAAAAAAAAAAAAAACAGAAACAAAATATCCACATCAATCTCTCTCAGAGTATCAGTCCCTCACTCAAATCTGAAATCTCTTACGGTCTTTCTCACAAAGTTTCTTAAAAAAAAAAAAAAAAACAAACCTCTATAGGCCTTCTTTTCTCACTGTCTCACACTCTCACAGTCACAATCAGTGATACACATACTGAAAATTTACGGATTTGTCAAAAGAAGGAAAAAAAAAAAAGGAACAGACGAACAGTCGCGGACTCACCCACCTTGCCGAACTGCCGATCCACCTCCGATCAGCCTCCTCAGCCATCTTCTCTGCTTGTGCCGGTCAGATCAGCCTCCTCCACCAGTCCGCCGTCCTCTCTACTTGCGCCGGTTCGATTAGCCTCCTCCAGTTCTCCACCGTCCTCTCTGCTTGCACCCAACGACCCAACCCCGTCTCGGTCTCTCCGTTTCTCGGTTTCTCCACGACTCACCTGCAAGTTGTCACTCTGCAACCTGCAAAGGAGCAGTCTCATATCTCTCACGAATTTGAAGATACACTCTCTGACACCGTTAACCTTTTAGGCTTTTATGCTTTCATAATTTTATCACAAATATATTCCACTCACAAGTCACAAGACTCACAAATATCTCACTGCCTTTGTGCCTCACACAGTCACACGGTTTTTGCCTTTTTGCTTTTTAGTTTTTTAGATATCTTTTAATCTTTTATAGTTTTATACTTTTAATATCTTTTTGCCTTTGTGCCTCACACAGTCACACGGTCTGCAAGTCACAAACAGTATATTTAATATCTATTCCACAAACAGTATATTTAATATATTTAATATCTATCTCACAAATATCTCACTGCCTCACAAGACTCACAAGTCACAAACAGTTTTAATATCTTTAACATTTATTACTTGTTAGTTTAAGTGTTAAACTCTTAAATAGTATATTTAATATCTATCTCACTTTTTTAGTTTGTTAGTTTATTAGATATAGTTTTTGCATGCCTTCTAGTTTTTTAGGATTTGCATGCCTTTTAGTTTTTTAGTTTATTAGATATATTTTAGTATCTATCTCACTTTTTTAGTTTATTAGACATCTTTTAATATATATCTCACTGACACAGTATTATTTTCCCACACACAGTTAGTATTTATTTAATTTTTGTTATTATTATTGTTAGTGTTATTATTGTTATTTTTTTACTGCCATAGTATTGTGACTCGCAATTTTTGTTATTATTGTCAAAATGGACCACAATAGAGTAGTTAATCTTGAGGATGTGGGGTATGGTAGTGATGAATTTGACACATTTGAAGTAGTGGGCGGTTCAAATGAACCCACAAATGAACCTACTGCTGCTAGTACTGCAGCAAGTGGAGGCACCAATCCCACACGGAAAAAACGGTCTGCGGTGTGGACTCACTACACTGTAGAGATGCGTACGATAAATGGTGTTAAAACTAGGAGGGCTATATGTAACTATTGTAAAAAAGATTATAATGATAGCTCAAATGGCACAACCCACCTTAAAAGGCATGCTGATAAATGTGCCGCCTTACATGCCGGTCCATCAGACCAAAGACAAACCCAACTTAGTTTTGGTAGTAGTTCTGGTTTAGGGACCTTCACTTATGATCAAGCCCGAATGAGAGATGGCTTGGCCATGTTCTCTGCTTCTGCAGAATTACCATTTTCTTTCGCTGCAAATCCTGAATTTGAAGAATTTATTAAAACATGTGTTAATCCCCAATTTCAGTCTGTTTCTAGAAATACCCATAGAAATGATTGCGTTAAACTTTTCAAAAAACAACGGGCTCAATTAATTCAAGAATTTGCTAATAATAGTCCCACTATTGCTTGTACTTCTGATACTTGGACTACAAGAAATTATATGGGTTATTTTGTCATTACTGCACATTTTATTGATGCTAATTGGGAATTACAAAAACGAATTTTATCTTTTCGTATCTTAGAATATCCACATAATGCCCAAATTATTTTTCAAGGTATGATGAATGTTTTTAGAGAATACGATATTCAAGATAAAATATTTAGTATTACTTTTGATAATGCCTCTGCTAATACTGCATCCATTGATATGTTTAAACGTCATTTGCATAATCCTCTTGGTTTTCAATTTTTTCACATTAGATGTGCATGTCATATTCTAAATTTAATTGTACAAGATGGATTATCATATTTTGAAGATATTACAAAAAAAATTAGACAAGCTGTTATTTTTCTTAGATCTTCACCTGCGAGAATACAAGATTTTCATAAATTTTGTAGAACCCCTTATGGTCTAAAGGGAAAAAAGTTTGCCACTGATACTGAACATCGGTGGAATACTACGTATCTCATGATACAATCTTGCAAATCCCATCAATTAGCAATAACTGACTACATGGATCTTAGAGGTCATCCTACTTGTCGCATTGATCATAATGATTGGGAAAAAGCCGATCGTTTAATGAATTTTTTAGAAAAATTTTACAAAGCTACAAACACTTGTTCGGGTGTCTATTATCCTACTTCTTGTCTTATTCTTAATTTACTTTTTAATCTTGCACATCATTTAAATGCACATAGATATGATCCTATGTTTAAAGATGCATGTGATGCAATGATTGAGAAATTTTTGAAATATTGGGATAATATTCCATTATTATATATTTTAGCAGGTGTAATGGACCCTAGATTAAAATTTATTGGTGTATCTTATGCTATAAAAGGACTTCATGAAAAATTAAATACCCCTAATTCAATTGAGATTAATGATGTTAGGGAAAAATTACATTCTATTTATCATAGCTATGAATCTAAATATGCAAATAATGTTAGAGATGACATTGATTCTTCTTTAATTGACTGCGACAACATTCTTTTGTTAGAATTTTCACGGCAAGGTAATCAAAATGCCACTATTTCATCACACAATGAACTTACTCGATATTTAGAAACATCCGAATATTTTACTCCTTTAGAAAATAAAGAATTGGATATTTTATTGTGGTGGAAAAATCATTCTATTAAATATCCTGTGCTTTCTATAATGGCACGTGATTTACTAACACCTCCAGTTTCTACAGTTGCATCAGAATCAGCTTTTAGTGCAGGAAATAGGACTTTAGATGAACGGAGGACCAGAATGAATTCTGAAAGTTTAGAAGCGCAAATTTGCTTGAAGGATTGGAAACGTGCATCAAAAAGAATTCAAGATAAAATCTCAGAAGATTATGATTTTGCTTCTGAATTTGCCAATATCAATATTGAGGATGAGCAAACATAAAATTGAATTTCTAATTTGAATTGTTTTGTTTTGTCTTTTTATTTTTATTTTACAAGGATGGGTAATGCAAATGATGGATGGTTAAGTAGGTGCCAACCTAGTTGGGATGTACTTAATTATAGTGATGCAATTCTCTCATTCCAAGATTGTATACATTTGAAATATGAATAAAATAAGTCTTTTTTTTTGTAATTATTATTCATTCATGTACTTTAATAGTTTAAACTTGTAATGTAAAAAAAAATAAAAAATAAAAAAAATGAATAAGTTAAGCCACAGCCACTCCATCATAATATTAAAGAGATGTGTACATATAGTATAATGTGCACATGTGTAATGTGTTGATGAAATTAACACATGTGAAGGAAATTATTTAAAAAAAAAAAAAAAAAAAAAGATCCAATCCGTTTGAAAACAACACATGTAAAGGAAATTAAAAAGAAAAAAGAAAGGCCCAATCCGTTAGAAATTAAGGAAATTTTTTTTTTTAAAAAAAGCCCAATCCGTTTGATCCATTAGTCCGATCCAATAGTCCGATCCAATTGATCCGTTAAGCCCGTCCATTAGTACGATCCATTAGACCGGTCCAGCCCAATCCGATCCGATCCATTAGCCCGTTTGGCCCGTTAGCATAGTGGACCGGTCTAATGGACTGGATTGGACAACCATTTTTCCTTAATGGACCGATCCGATCCGATCCGATAACTTAATGGACCGGTCATGATCCGATCCGATAGCCCATTTGACCGAATAATTAACGGACCGGGCCGGCCCGATCTGACCGGTTTGACACCACTAAGGTGAAACAGGGTGTCAAAACCCTAAGTTCCCAGTTTTACCCTTTGTGGGTAATTAGGTAAAGGCCATTATCACATGTAGGTTTTTAAGTCAGATTGAGTCGGTTCTTTTTGCATTAGGTTTTTAGAGAGTCTAGGAACATCTCTGCAAATTTTCATGACATTCCGAGCCAGGCTTGATAGAAAATAAGGCCTTTTGTGACTGAAGGGCAGTTTGGTCCTTTGAATCACAAAAGCTCTGAATGACTATCAATTTTGTCTCGAATGGTCTCGAGGCTTTGGCATAGATATGTGAAGTGTGTTTGGTAGCTAAGTTGATCAATGACAAGATCTGTGGAGCCTTCTGGCTCACGATTGGCTCTTGAAGCTCGAAAGACCCTTTCAAAGCCCATATTAGGGTTTCAACCGGAAACGACCGGGATTCGATATTTTTATCAAACTAAAGCCTTCAAAGGCTCCAAAACACTTTCCTAAAACATTTTAAAACTTGTTTCAAGAAGAAGAAATGATTTCGAAAGCAATCGGTTAGCAAATTTCAAAACCCTAATTTGGGCCTAGCAGGCCCTAAACAGCTAATCAGTCAACTTTTCCCTAAACCTTTGACCTTGGTCAATTCATTTTCACTTCAAACACTTCTTAAAACATGGAGAATCAAATCACGATCATTTCGGCGCTTGAATCGTCAAATTTGGACTTAAAACGGGCCCGAAAAGCCTAAAAAAGCCGAAACCGGGTCAAAATAGGCTGAAGTAGGTCAACACAGGCTAAATATGGCATGGAGGACAGATGTCCGTCCACCTAGGGATGGCCAACCGTCCATGAGGGATGGCCAACCGTCCTATGGTGGATGGTCGTCGATCTTCTCAGCCAATAATTGCTCTTAATCAGTCTTTTACTTGCCCAGGACTCTTCCAAGCCTTGCCATGAGTCCAGTTCGGCCATGGGGACTTTTGGATGAGTATGAACACCTTGTAAGGATGGTTTTGAGCCCTTAGATCATTTTTAAAAGATTCAAACTTAGCCATTGATCAAACTCAGGCCTCCCTATAAATAGAGGGCCCTGGAATCAGTTTCAACATAAAGAATAAGCTTTAGAGAGCAAGCTTGGAGAGTAGAGGCTTGAGCAATTGCACAAGCTTCCACCATAGCACTCTAGCTTAAGTTTTAAAGTTTTTGAGTTCCTTGGAGTCCATTGGAGCTTGAAGAGAAGGCTTGGAGCTTGAGGAGAAGGCTTGAAGCTTGAAGGCTTGAAGGCAGAGGTTAGTAGTTTTCTTTTTATGTTATTGTTCTTTTTCTTTTTCTTCTTTAATCATGTTAGGTTAGGTTTTCTTAGAATAGGGTTTAGTTTATTGTTAGTATACATAGGATATAGTTTATTA
>JAESVK010037539.1:6474-19413 GCA_017140935.1 Hamamelis virginiana
AATGAGGTAGCCATCTGTTATGTGAATGGTTGATGTTTTGCAGGAAATAAGATGGTTGAGTACCTTAAAAATGAGGTAGCCATCTGTTATGATGTTTTGCAGGAAAAGCAGAACAGAGAAAATGACAGGTATGATTGCATGAGCATTGCCTCATATATCTGTCATATGCATAAAGCATGCATGTACTATAAAATTATTTATTGTGAAAAAGTGATGGATATATTCTGTAATATATATAAATGAATTACAGATATGATGATTTATTTATGTGATATTTGGTTGATGATAAAATTTGTTGACAGATATGAGAATATGGAAGGATGTGAATATTTCTGAATGTATTGAGATAAGAAGATATTGTATTCTTGTAATATGAATAACAATAATAAAAATGACTCACCATGGACTAGGCAATTTTGCCGAACCATGTAAATCCTGGTGTTTGTTTATTTTTCTGCTATGTGTTTTCTTTAAGAGGATGACACGTTATCAGCATGAGACTCTATCCAACTCAGTAAACTAAATGGATGTTTTTGGAATTTGGGTACATTACGGGACTGTACTCAGGATACAAACTAGTACTCAGCGCTATCTTTAATTGTTGAGATGTTGAAAAAAATATTTAAAGACTTCCGCACGCATATTTTGAAAAACTGTGTTAATTTTAAAAAGAAATTACTCAAAAGATAAGCGCTTGGTGTTTTATGTCACTGTGGCATTTCCGCATAGGGGTAACCCTGTGTGGGGTGTTACACTTACCTTTGCATGCTCCCTCGAACACAAGTCATATCATTCCAAACAAGACATAATTAAAATACAAACCTAACATGTATCTCTAACATGGTAACAATATAAAACTATCTAAAAAAAATAGATTAATATACTTTCCTAACCTTAATGCATGAAACTGATATATTATCATATAAAATAAATCCTAATACTAATATGGTATAATTATGGAAGGATGGAAGAAAGAAAAAAAAAAAAGATATGCATATTAATTCCTATTATGCATTAAAAAAGAAAAAACTAAAAAAAACTAGTTTCATAAATTAATCCCTATTATTCTAATCATATGAACTAAATCCTATCATGCAAAATAAAATAAATCCTATTATGCATGCTAAAAAAAATAAACTAAATCCTATTATGCATATTAAACTAAATCCTATCATGCATGCTAAACTAAATCCTATTATGTATTAAATCCTATATTAACAATGAACTATATTATATGCATACTAATAAAATCCTAACCTAGCATGATTAAAGAAGAAGAAGAAGAAGAAGAACATAAAAGAAAACTTTAAACTACTAACCTCTGCTTCAAGCCTTCTCCTCAAGCTTCAAACTTTCTCCTCAAACTCCAAGGACTCTAAGGACCTCAAGGACTCTAAATCTTAAGCTAGAGTGCTATGGGGGAAGCTTGTGCAATTTCTCAAGCCTCTACTCTCCAAGCTAGCTCTCTAAAGCTTATACTGTGTGTTGAAACTGATTTTAGGGTCCTTTATTTATAGGGAGGCCTGAGTTTGATCAATGGCTGAGTTTGAATCTCCTAGGAATGATTCAAGAGTTCAAAATCAGTCTTCCAAGGTGTTCATACTCATCCAAAAGCCCCCATGGCCGAACTGGACACATGGCAGGGCTTGGAAGAGTCCTGGCAGGGAAAATACTGTGTTTTTTGCAATTTTTGGCAAAAAAGGTCGATGACCATCCATTCTAGGACGGCTGGCTGTCCTTCATGGACGGTTAGCCGTCCCTAGGTGGACGGCCATCGGTCTTCCATTCCACTTTTGGCCTGTTTTGACTTTCCTCAGCCTGTTTTGACCCGGTTTCGATTTTTTTCGGCTTTTCGGGCCCGTTTTAAGTCCAAATTTGACGATTCAAGCGCCGATACGATCGTGATTCGATTCTCCATGTTTTAAGAAGTGTTTGAAGTTAAAATTCATTGACCAAGGTAAAAAGTTTAGGAAAAAATCGACCGATTAGCTGTTTAGAGCCTGCCGGGCCCAAATTAGGGTTTTGAAATTTGCTAACCGATTGCTTTCGAAATCATTTCTTCTTCTCGAAACAAGTTTTAAAAGGTTTTAGAAAAGTGTTTTGAAGCCTTTGAAGGCTTTGTTTTGATAAAAATATCGAATCTCGGTTGCTTCCGGTCGAAACCCTAATTTAGGCTTTGAAAGGGCCTTTCGAGCCTTGAGAGCCAGATGTGAGCCAGAAGGCTTAACAGGCCTTGCCACTGATCAACTTAGTTACCAAACATACCTTAAATATCTATGCCAAAGCCTCGAGGCCATTCGAAACAAGATCGACAGTCATTCATGGCTTTTGCGATTCAAAGGACAAAACCGCCCTTCAGTTACAAAAGGCCTTATTTTCTATCAAGCCTGGCTCAGAATGTCATGAAATTTTGCAAAGATGTTCCTAGACTCTCTAAAAACCTAATGCAAAAAGAACCGACTCAATCTGACCTAAAAACTTACATGTGATAATGACCTCTACCTAATTACACACAAAGGGTAAAACTGGGAACTTAGGGTTTTGACACCCTATTTCACCTCTAATCATAGGCAACCATTCATGACCATACTCATGGTCAAAAATGGATGTCTACAATGGTGTACGTTTCATCGGGACCACAGACACCTTACAGAAGAGTGTTTTGATCTGAAAAATGAAGTTGAAAATTTGATAAAGAATGGGTATTTGAAGGAATTTATTAATCAAGTACGGACTGAAAATAGCCAAGCAAACGTGGCCGATCAAAATCAGAAACAGCCCGATCTCCGACAGCGGCTTGCTGGAGTTATCGACACGATCCACGGTGGCATTACCCTGGCTGGAGAGAGCTACTCAGCCAAAAAAGCCTATGCAAGGGCAGCATGGTCATCCCCACCCGATCATTTGTGTTGTTCAACTCACCTTACCCCCTCGATACGGCCTGCTCACGTTTTCTCAAGATGAGCTGAACAGCATCCACCTTCCTCATGATGATGCCTTGGTCATTAAGGCAGTGATACCTAATTTTGAGGTGTGTAAAATTGTGGTGGACACAGGCAGTTCGGCGGATATTATCTTCGTCACAGCCTATGAAAGAATAGGGAGGAAAGTCTCCGATCTATTTCCAATTAAGGAACCTCTGATCGGATTCAATGGTTCCTCCGTAAGCCTACTTAGTTGGACCAACCTCACGATCACAATTGGTGACGCTCCCAAACAAGTAACCCGTGATGCACAATTTATAGTGGTGGATTGCCCAACAGCCTACAATGCAATCCTAGGTAGGCCTTCTTTGAATGACCTCGGAGCAGCGGTATCCACTCTGCACCTGTCCATGAAATTCCCCACTACTCACGGGACGGGAGAAGCCAAAGGCGATCAAGTCCTTGCCAGATCGTGTTTCAACATTGCTTCAGCTCAGGACTCCCTTCACTAGTTCATTGCGCAGCTGCCCCCTCCCCCACCCTTACCCCCAGCTAGCTCCCCGCTAGAAAATTCTCTTTCCAACCAGAAGTGACTCCTCGATCAGTCTAAATAGCAATTAACTGGGTCCGAACATGGCATGGAAGATCTCAGAGATGAAAACAGCCCATGTTCGACCCCCATTGATGGCCTCGAAGAAATCAAGATCCATCCTACCGACCAATCCAAAACCGCTTTTATTGGCTCGCAGCTACCCGGCCACGTCAGGTCCGAGCTGATCACCTTTCTGAGGACAAACTGGGACATCTTTGCCTGGAGGCATGAGGATATGCCTGGAATAGATCCTTCCATAGCCACTCACCAACTACGGGTAAATCCAACATTCAAGCCCGTCAGACAGAAAAAGCGTGCAGCCTCGGAAGAAAAGGCAAGAGCTATCCAAGAAGAAGTTCAAAAGCTGCTCAAAGCTGGCTTTATTCGGAAACGTTTTACCCGGACTGGCTGTCTAACTGTGTTGTCGTCAAGAAAAAAAATGGTAAATGGAGAGTATGCATTGACTTCAAAGACTTGAACAAAGCCTGCCCAAAAGACAGTTTCCCCCTCCCAAGAATTGATCAGTTGGTTGACGCTACAGCGGGTCACGAGCTCTTAAGCTTCATGGATGCTTACTCGGGCTACAATCAAATTTTGCTCAATCCCGCCGATCAAGACAAGACAGCTTTTATCACAGCCTATGGAATATTTTGCTTCACAAGAATTCCCTTTGGGCCGAGAAATGCTGGCTCGACATACCAAAGGATGTTAACCCGAATGTTTAAAAATCTGCTCGGGGTAGCCATGGAAGTTTATATTGATGATATGCTTGTCAAAAGCTTAAGAGCCCCCGATCACATACGACATCTAGCCGAAGCATTTGCGATCATGAAACAATGCGGAATGCGTCTTAACCCAATGAAATGCTATTTCGGGGTATCATCAGGAAAGTTTCTCGATTTTTTGGTAACCAAAAGAGGAATTGAAGCCAATCCGGATCAAATTCAGGCTCTGCTTGATATGGATTCCCCGAAATCCATCAAGGAGGTTCAACGCTTAACTGGTTGGATTGCCGCCCTAAACAGATTTATCTCCAAATCATCCGAGAAAGGGCTTCCATTCTTCAATGTTTTGCGTGGAAACAAGAAATTCAGTTGGACACCTACCTGTAAAGATGCCTTTCAACAGCTGAAAACATACCTGGGTTCTCCACCGCTCCTCGCAAAGCCCGATCAAGGGGAAACTTTGTTTCTGTATTTGGGTGTTTCTCCATCTGTTGTCAGCTCAGTCCTCCTCAAAGAAGACAAGAACGTCTAAAGACCCATTTACTATGTCAGCAAGGTCCTAATCAGTGCAGAAAGTCGTTACCCCTATCTAGAGAAAATAGTGTTTGCAGTCGTAATCTCTGCCAGGAAGCTCAGACAGTACTTTCAAGCACACCCGATGATTGTCCTCACAAATCAGTCGTTACTGCACGTACTTCATCGGCTGGAGACATCGGGGAGAATGATTAAATGGGCTGTTGAATTGAGCGAGTTTGATATCAAGTTCCGACCTCGTCTCGCCATAAAGGGCCAGGTTCTGGCCGACTTCATTGCCAAATTCACTCCGGATTCTGAGTCCGGTAGACAACAGAATGAAACAGTACCCCGTACAACCAATCAATCACCTTCTCTGGTAAGCAATACAGACCAGCATTTGTCTCCTCCATTTTGGAAATTGTTCGTTGACGGTTCTTCTAATTCAAAATGATCGGGGGCAGGAATAGTTCTTTTATCCCCTAAGGGAGAAAAAGTCGAGTTAGCTCTCCGGCTATGCTTCAAAGCAACGAACAACGAGGCAGAATATGAAGCTTTATTGGCTGGTCTTCAGATGGCTGCCGACCTTTCCGTCTGGCATCTACTTATTTTCAGTGATTCACAGCTCGTCGTCAACCAAGTAAACGGAAGCTACATGGCAAAGGAACCACACATGCAAAGCTACCTAACCAAAACGAAGGATGCTTTCAGCAAATTCAGTCAAATCTCCATCAAGCAGATACCCCGAGAGGAAAACTGCCATGCCGATGCTCTGGCTAACTTGGCATCTGTAGTTCGGGCTGATCTCCCTAGATCGGTGGTTATCAAGCTAGCTGAGCACCCATCAATTGATATTTTGGACAGGCCGATCTTTTCAATAGAGCTCGATCCATCATGGTTGGACCCCATATTCAACTACATCCGATCGGGTGCACTTCCACCCGACAAATCAGAAGCAAGGAGAATCAGAAGCAAGGCTGCTTGGTATTGCATCCAACACAGCAGTCTATATCGCAGATCGTTTATCGGTCCGTACCTCAGGTGTGTTCGACCTAATGAAGCCGACTACATCCTTCGGGAAATTCATGAGGGCATATGTGGCAACCATGCTAGAGCCCGATCCCTCGCCAGAAAGGTAGCCAGACAAGGTTACTACTGGCCCCATATGGAAAAAGATGCCATTGACCTTGTTAAAAAATGCGACAAATGCTAGAGATTAGGCCCGATCCCTCACCAGCCTCCTACTGAGCTTGTCCCGATCACTAGCCTTAGGCCATTTGCACAATGGGGAATTGATATCGTCGGACCTCTACCCCGATCCAAAGATCAGAAGAAGTTCCTTGTAGTTGCCATTGATTACTTCACTAAATGGGTGGAAGCCCGACCACTACCGAACATTACGGAAACTATCATCCACAGTTTCATTTGGGAAAATATCATTTGCCGCTTCGGTATTCCAAGAACCCTAATAGCGGACAATGGCACCCAATTCAACAACAAAGGCATGCGTCATCTATGCCAAGAGCTCGGTTTCCGAAACAATTTTTCTTCACCAGGGCATTCCCAAGCAAATGGTTAAGTTGAGGTCACCAACAGAACCATCATTCAGTCCTTGGAAAAAAGACTTGATCAATCGAAAGGATTATGGGTTGACGACCTTCCTTCTGTTCTATGGGCCTACCACACGACCAGTCGTGTCCCGACTGGCGAATCCCCGTTCTCTCTAACCTACGGATCAGAAGCTGTAATCCCCGTAGAAATCGGCATTCCATCCCACAAAGTTGACTCGTTTGACACCGATCTAAACGATATTGAATTACGATTCAATTTAGATATGTTAGAGCAGAAAAGAGAAGCAACAAGAACCCTAATAGCAGTTTACAAGCAACAGATGGCCCGAGCTTATAACAAGAACGTCAGAAGTCGGCACTTCCGACCTGGTGACCTGGTTCTCAAAAAAGTCCTCAACCCAGGAAAATTGGAGCCCAATTGGGAAGGACCTTTCATCGTTCAACACTACACCCGACAAGGGACATATTGGATCACCAATCTGGATGGGAAACAATTGAAACGTCCATGGAATGCTACGCACTTGAAGAAATACTACCAGTAATTGACATGATACCGGACCATTTTGGAATTTTTTACGTTAACCGAGCACTGAAACTTGTATTTTTTGTCAATCTTTAATATACTGAATTTTTTGTCAATCCTTAATATACTATCTTTTATTCGCATGCCTTAATACTTTATTTTCTAACCCATTTTTAGGAATTCTTTTGCAGAAATTCATTAACGACTATATCTAATCTACAACAAACTATAAGACCCAAGGGATTTTGGGCCAATAGAAAACACAAATTCTATTGAAATCGATCATGGAGATCGGGGGGGCATTAAATGATCCTGACCTGATCAGTCAGAGAAAAAGTTTTTCCTCAGGTACTACGGTATCTAATCTAATCTACGATGACAAATGCAAAGTATGCAAATATAAACAGATCGGAAAATTAATTATACAATGATTACTCGATCTAGGGGGCAAGAATAACTCCGCAAAATCACAAAAATTGCATTCCAAGTCATTACTAGGTATTCAGAAAAGGGGATCCGAAATCCCGATTACACAAAATCAAAAAGAAAAAGGAAAATCTAATCATCGACATGGATGGATCGATCGCGGCTGGTCGTGGTTACAGATCCCTCGCGCTCTTCGGTAGGCACCGAACCTGGAGTCACAGGCAGAGCTGCATCGGGATTCGCAGAGACACCCTGACGAGGAGGAGTTGTTTCAACTGGATGGGCCGCCCTGCGCGCCGACCTTCGAGCTCTTACCTCCTGAAGGGTGACACTGGATAAATCTGCTTCGGGATATAGCTCAGCCGTGAGGTCTCGAGCGAGTTGAAAACCGGTTGTCAAAAATCCCTTCGCCTCTCCGATCAAAGCACGCTTGAATTCCTCAGAAGCCTTATACTCAGCAACCGCCTCCTCCTGAGCAAGTGTCTCGGCATCCCGAGCTCTATTCAATTCAGGCTCAAGATCGGCCACCCGTTGAGAAAGCGATTCTTCCACCACCTTAGCTTTTGACCTCTCTGCGGTCCGAGCAGCCTTCTCTTCGGTGACTACTTGCTCCAACCGATCAACCTCACACTTCGAAAGACAAAGACATTCTTCTGCAGCATTTTTAAGTCTCTAAGCCTCCCTGTACTGGTTAATGGCGTAGAACCTTGCCAAGGCACTCTACGCACAAAAAACGAAAAAAAAAAAAGTCAGTGCAATGAAGAATGAAAATTTCAAATAAAAAATTCATTAGGAAAAGTAACGCTACTCGCACAGCAGTAGTGGCATAATGTTCAGTGAGGTTCTCGAAGACCATACTCTTCATCATCGATTGGTCGTTCTCAAAAGAAACCCCGTTCAGCAAATTGATACAGGCTTGGCTATCAACCAACAAAGAACTATTGTTATTCAGTCCCTATATAGATAAGGAGGTCGGGGAACGAGAACCCGTGCTTAACCATTCTCCAGTAGGAGTCCTAAATGCCCTGACCCTGGCTCTATCAGCATCCGGATCAGGGATGGTTTGATCAGACACCCTTTCGGGCTGTCGCTTCTTCTGCTTCTTCTTAGGGCGGGAACCCTCCCCGGTCTCTCTTGTCGGGGCTGGAGGGGCTAGATCAACTACAGGTTCGTCAGCCTCAAGGATATCGTCCAGATTGATCATTTCTGATAAGAATATGAAAGTAACTCTTAGCAAAAATAATACAGCAAGAGAAACAGTTGAATAGTGATGGTCGAGATACCTTCTTTGGTGTTGTTTCTTCTTCTCTTTGCCCATTTACGACCCCTTCTCTCCTGAATCTCCTTTAGAACACGATCTTCGTCTGCTCGTGTGTCGTCTCCAATTGAGAAATTTCGAGACTGATCAATAAAATTTCTGATCGGTTGCCCGTCGATAGTTTTGTCTCGAAAAGGGCCTTCGATCGGGGAAGAAGCCCTTGGAGCTAATTGGTATCCCAAGAAATGATCTCTGTAAGTGGAACCCGATTTTAGCTGGGTCCAATCCCAGACTGTTCCTTCAAGAACTTGGAACTTTTGAAGTATGGAGTCAGGAGGAGCAGGGCACCGAGGTGATTTCCTTGCTGAAAAATAAAAGTATTTTTGTTAAAAAATATATATACGTGTATCCGTAAATATATATAAATAAATAATGTATGTGATGTGTTCAAAACACAAATTGGATGTCGAACCTGGTCGGGGAGACCATAATCGGGGTATCTGGAAAATAGGCTCTTCGCCATCACCAAACTCCCAGCCTACCCCGCTTACGAAAAAATACTTATTTTTCCACTCCTTTATCGAGGATGGAAGGCCCCGTATACCCGGCCTCTTGGATCGGTTCCCAATATACCACCACCCGGAAAGGTGTGGGAATTCTCATTGACGAAACACAGGCACATCAAATCAGATAAATTAAGCGACCAGCTTTTCGATCGCCATAAAATCATGAAGCCGATGAGTACCCTCCAAGAATTCGGCGTCAACATAACCGGGCAAATTCCTAAGGAATTTAGGGTTTCTCTAATGAAACTCTGAAGGGGAAACCTCAAACCCGCAATGAACGACTCTTCGTAAAAACAAACCTCCCTGGGCAGATTGTCAGTAACACGTATATTGGCCCCTGGGATTCGGATCCTTACTGAATCGGGAATATTGTACTTAGACCTTATCCAAGATTCTTCATCCTCTCTAAGAAGGTTGATATGAACGAAAGGAAAAGGTGGGTCGGGTAGAAACTGTGGCGGAAGGGCCCTGATCGGGTCAACTTCAAACGTGTCAGATGAGGATCCCGATGTGGAAGGATCATTTGCATCTTGATCGACGGGGTGAAACCTCGGCGGTCTATAACCTCAATCAGCCATTTTAAAAGCTGGACCAGAAACCCTAATGGAATGACAAAAGGACAGAAGAATTCAACGAAGAAAATCAAAACGACGACGGAGGAATGCAAAAGGTCATCGGAAAACTTGAAGGTTTTTGCCGGAAAACTAAAGGAAAAGAAGGAAAAACAACTCTAATACTCTATCCAAACCCTTAGAAAAAGAAAATATGCAAGAATGAACAGTAAAAATGAGAAAAGGTGGAAGAAAGTACCTTTGATCGGCTCAAAAACTCGGAAAGGTGACCGGAAGGAACCCAAAAACCGGTGAGTTTGCTCCGGCGATACCACGACTCTCTCCGGCGACAATTTTGAATTCAAAATAGTAAAAGTGGGGAGGGAAGGAAAAATTTTCTCTTTTATAGGCCTCCGATCTATGGACCAGTCGATGAACGCCATGTGTCTAAAATCGACAGATGACATCATTACTGCCCTCAACCGTCTCCTCGGTCACGAGGTCCAAGAAGACACCTGTCGCCTTGAACAGGGTAGAGCTAATTAATGAATGACGGCTGACTCCATTAAAGAACTGACTGACGGTCATATCAAAATAAATACTTGCGAAGCTTCTCGAAGGACCGATCAAATTCTCAAGTAGGGGGCAAATGAAGAGGATAAAAACCAGACCATCCTTATCGGGCGACACGTGTAAGATATGTGAACAGGCGATGAAGACATGTTTCTCGGAATTGATCGGGGCTCTTGATTCCTGAATAATATAGGTGCCCGATCTATGTATTATACCTGTCGAGTTATTTTACCATCTAATGAGGTCATGGTTTCCCGATCTGTTTTGCTATCTTCTCTCCTGATCTGGTGGACCTAACACGGACATGACTGATGGGACGGTTAGGTCCAGGCAGACTGCAAAATCATGGACTAAGTGTCAGAGCCTCAAATCAAGCATAGATAAAAGTACGAATGATAGCCTAAGTAAGGCCCTTCATAAATGGCCGAATGGGTTGATCACGCATGCATTAAATGTGATTGAGAACGAATGAGATGGATTAGGTGACTAAACCACAGATACGATCTCCCTGGTGCAGAAGTCAGATTACCTAAATCGACTATATAAGGGCACACTCAAGAAGAATAAGGTATGCTCTAAAACCCCTACTACTTCTCTTAAAATTCATTGTCTCCTTTGGTTTCTAACTTGACCGTCGGAGTTTAATTGGCAGGCACCTCACCGGTGACCGTGATCAGAGCTAGTGTTCCATTCTCTTACTTCCACACTCGATTTAATCTGTTTTTCATAAACTATTATTGACATCATCAATCACAACATCTCATGTACTTTGAAAGTGCCATTTCTAATGTCTTCTACCATTTCCATTTTCCATGTTAAAAAATAATAATAATTTTATGAAACTGGATGATGACACATTGTAATTCGATCTTTCACCTAAACACTTGGTTTAGTCGTTCTTATGATGATTGATTATATCAATCTTCCAAATCTAAATATGCTGTCACCACTTTCAAATTTTATATATGAATTGAAGCATCATTAGCTTCACTTGGTAACATTGATCAGTGCATATCATATCTTTGAATAATACCCTGAAAAGCTAGCTAATTGTTTCTCCACTTTTTGCGTGGGTGGTCGGTCAGTGGCATCCATCACTGCTGAAAATATTCCCTTCAAGATTTGGATATTTTTTTAACACACCAGACTTTAATTTTAAACATTATATTCCCTTCAAGAAACATATATATATATATATATATATATATATATATATATATAGCTTCAAACCCTCTCCAGTTCAATAATTATAATTTTTTTTTTAAATAATAATTAAATTTTCTGGATGATTTTATATGTTGCAGTGTAATTAGTGGGTAGTAGGACTACATGTATGACAACTAGCTAGCTATGATAATAGCTTATGATTGGGGCCAACCAAATTGAACTGTGTGACCCGAGCCTCAATTGATCTCTTTAATTAGCCAGCTAACAAACCAAATTCAGATTTATATCTATTGCTAGCTCACAAAGTACCCCAAATCAATCCAATCTTTTTATACATTCGCCACATCATTTGAAACGTACATATATTATGGAAAATTTTCCTTTAAATAAATAAACTAGTAAAGAAGCAATTAATACTTTGCAAATGGGAATGACATATTATTGATATCTTATTATATATAGAGTAGTCCATCCTACGTGGCGCTCTCCCTGCTCTTCCCTCCTCTATTTTCTTCTCTCCTTAATTCACTCTTTTTCTTATTTTTTTTTTTTGGTTGTGGCCTTTCCCACGTCATCAATCAATCTAGGGTTCACACGTATATATATTTTTTTGAATAAGGCACTTTTAGAATTAGTATAGATATTATATATTTTTGAACAAGGCATTGCATTAGGAGGCTCATGGAGCCACAAGGGTTAGAAAACACAATTTCATTGAGGTAGGGATAAGTAACATTTTTACTGTTGGTAATGATATATCTATTTTACAACTGTTATGAGAACACTATGTATTTCTAAACACTTATTGAACTTTATGATTTATTAATAGTTGCGAACCTTAAATCCTTGTTTTATTCTGTAATGAGAATGATATGAATGTTTGAGAACCCTATTTTATATTGAACTGTCAGCTCGATACATGGAATACATTTGTTTTTGAACTGTAAAACTTGTGTGGCATGTTTATCAAATATATGAAAGGTTTTCCATAGAAATGCTTTACAAATGGTGAACTGTTTATAATTATGGGAATGGGCCTTTCCTATTAACTTTTTATTTGAACAAGGCTGATAGGGCTATAAACTAAACTACTTTGATTCGTGATATATGATATTGGTATTAAAAAATGGCCTATCTTTTAAAAGGTTTATGTACAGAGAAAGTGGATTCTTTTAAACTTAAACCATTCCCATCATTTTAGAAAGACTATAATTTGGAAACCTGGTTTTATATCTGTTTTGAGCTGAGGCTCTGAAAATGTTTATATTTAAAGGGGAACACCAGCTTATGGGTTCCGGTTCACTGTATATTGGATACCATGCATGCCAGAGGTTTAGGCTTGAGCTTGCTCCCCTAATCTCATTACGATGGATCTTGGTTCTTGAGATGAGATAATACCACGCGAGGATGTTGGCGGCAGTGTGACTACGGTCTGGGCCTCATCTCGGTGGACATGGCATGATGATTAGTTATATATCTTTCAGGACATACATTATTATTATATATATATATATATATATATATATATATATATATATATATATATATAT
>JAESVK010037561.1:1059-11257 GCA_017140935.1 Hamamelis virginiana
CTTAAGGATTTTCAATCCTTTTGAAAATTGCATTTCCAATTATCATATCAAATCTTAACATCATTCATATATCATTCTTATATACATTTCATGTATATTTCATTAATTTCACAAAGACTTATGGATTTGGGCCTCCAAAATGGGCTTTTCTCATTAGCCACCTTTTATGGGTTCACTTATCTTCACAATCCCCTTCATGGGTCTCACAATTTCACCATATCAAAAGTATTCATAACCATTTCATGATTACAAACTTGTTTACACAATCTTTTAATTCATTCATTTCTATATCTCATGGTTTTCAACCAAAAACTCATCATTTTATGTGAACTTCTCTATTCACAATTGCTCAATTCTCATTTTGTATGCATCAATTCCTCTTTATTTCTTATCAACTCTTCAAATATCATTCAATCTCAATCAAATGCACTTTCCTAAATCAAATTTTGAAAGAAAATGAGTCAAAATTGGTCAAAATAGGCCAAAATAGTCAAAATTGGGCCTAATGGGCTTCAAAAACCCAAAATTTGTCATCAAGAATGGATGACCATCCACTCAAGGATGGCCAACCGTCCAAGGTGGACGGCCACCCGAGCCCTCATCTTCCTTTAAGTCATTTTGACTTCTCATTTTCATCTTACTTCATTTCCTATCCAATTTAGCACTTTTTCTCTCTAGGGTTTTCCAATTTCTTCAAAAATCCATCAAATTCAACTTCTTTGCATCCAAATTCATCTCCCAAACACTTCTAGTGTTATTAATTACTTCAATTTGTGTATCAAAAACCTAGGATTTCATCCTCTTGTTTTCAAATTTGGGGATTCAAAACCCAAATACACATATACCCATTTTCTTCAAGTTCATCTTCTATCTATACTCACGGCAAATAGGTGAATCAAAGTATCCATATATGAAGATGAAGAACTACAAAGCACCTTCTTATTATCCCAACAACTCAAGCTTGTTATTGGAGCCTAATGATCATCTCTCCCACATTCACACCCTACAAGAGGTGAACTTACCTTCCATGCTCTTTCATTGAATCATTGATGTGTAGATGCTTCAATATTGATCTTTGGATATTGTTTGATGACTTGTGTTCATGAAATTTGTATTTGGCAAAGCTTGGGAGCCCCATTTCACTAGCTTCACAAGCTTGAAATGTTGCCCACCAAGTGTTTGATATAATTCCCAAGAGACTAGAATTTGATTTTTTTGATTTAAATTTCTCATGCCATGATTCAAATATGTTTCAAACAACATTTGGATACTTTCAAAAATTTCATGACAAGTTTTCACAATCATTTTAAAAAATGTGCATACTAGGTGTTTGATAAAATGCCTAAAGGTAGACAACTTCAATTTTTTTCAAAGCAATTCATCATATTACTTCTCATGTCATGATTTAAATGTGTTTCAAACATCATTTGAATATTTTTGAATTATCATGACAAGTTTTAATAATCATTTTCAAAAATGTGCACACTAAGTGTTTGATAAAATGCCTAAAGGAGGAATTTTCAAATTTTCAAATTAATTCATCATATCATGCTTTTTCAAATGTTTTCAAAATAATCATATCATGATAAGTTTTCAAAATACTTTAAGTAATGCACATATGAATTAAGACTTAGCTTATTTTTCAAATATTATTGCATAAAGTGTCATTTTCATGACTTTTAAATAATTTTATTTCGAAACTTATGCTAAGTATTTATTTCATGATTTTCAAAATTCTATTCTCTTAGGAATTTTATTTCTAATTCAATTTTCATGAAAAGAAGTCATATGGCATTTTAAATGAATTATGCTAATTCTTAATGTAAAATTGAAAATACCAAAATTAACTACATTAATTATGGTATATATTTTTTGAATAACTCACAATTGACAAACCATTTGAGAAATAAAATTTGAACGTTTTTTTTGAAAATGTGTCATTTTGTGAGTTAATTTTGTATTCTTGATTCAAAGAATTAGCATAACTTATCTTTATACCTCTAATCCATTAATCTTTATTTTTACAGCCAGAGTTCGACATCAGGACTCGATCATCTTTACAGGGCATTATTGGATGGTGGGCTAAGATGGATACCCTCCAACTATACGTCAAAGCCACTATCCGAAGGCTTGGTTTTGGAGACTTTATCGACTCACTGTGGGTTGATACCATGGATAGACAGGCTCTGATGGCCTTATCTGAGCTTTAGTGGGATACCACCAACACATTCCACTTCGAGTTTGGGGAGATGACTATGACTCCCCTTGCTTTTACCATGATCACAGGACTTTCCATTGGGGTTGTCCTTTGGATTTTTATAATGATGCAAGCAAGAACTTGGGTTATCTAAACACCTATCTTGGGGCAGCTGATATAGAGATTGTGAAGAGATCAGTTCGCCGAAATACTCTTCTTACCACATTTAGCAATATGCCTGAAGGGGAAGATCCCGATCACATCGTGCGGGCTTTCCTTTTGTACCTATTTTTATGCACTCTTTTTGCAGGAACTACTGATTTGGCACCTCTAGGCTTCCTTGCTAGTTTGGAGGATATTGATACCATTCCTCAGTATAACTAGGGTGGACCTACCTAGGCCACCATGTATAGGACCATGTGCTGTCGGTCTCGAGGGGTATGTACTGACTTTGGAGGCGTGGGATTTGTCTGGGAGGTATACTTATTTATTTTAAGAAAATATCATAAACTTCCCTCTACTTATCTTCTAACAATGCACATATTCTGCAGGTATGGGCTCATAAGTACCTCGACCTGAATAGCCTCACCTTAATTGCTAATGACTTTTCTTGGCCAACCCTCGCTCGATATGCCCCTGATCGGCGAGTGAGTGCCATTGCTCACAGGCATGATTATGCTTACAGTCGTGCCTTTCTTGCAGGGTTGCGTTCTAATAAGGTAACCATCTTCATTTCTGCTTTCCTTTCTTGATACTCAAACTTTTTCTAATATACCTTGTCCTCAGGTTAGGTGGAACCCTTGGCGTCATTGGAGGGGTACCATGCAAACTCAACTTAACTCTGTAATTGAGATGTCACATAAGAGGATGCTGTTTGAGGGGCCTTCTGGCAGGTATTGGTACCTTGGGGAAAGAGTGCGTACTCAGCTTTGTGGGTCTTATTCAGTTGCTCGTGTGCCCCATGCACCTCCTTCCTCTATGAGGCACACTGATAGGTTGACAGACCATGCCTTAGCAGACGCCATGGCTGGTGTATTTGTGGATGCTTTCCATCGTCCGCACGAGGATTATCGTACATTCTGTCAGCACTATCTGATGCGTCCATTAGTATCGGGATTTCCCCCTACTGAGGTATCGAACTTTCTCTCTTGATATCCTTGCCTCTTTTCTATATATTATTCCTCATTTCTCTTTATTTGGCAGGGTCGTCGAACCCGAGGACATGCTTCCCATCCTACAGCTACTGCTGCTCCTAGTGAGGACGAGTCTTCATCTCTGCTCCTTCTTTGCCACCTGTCCCTTGGCAGGTGCAAGTTATTGAGGATGGCAGCTTTGTTGAACGAACAATCACTCGAGTACCTTATAATGAATATCCTCATACTGATCCTTCTTACACCTCGATAATCATCATACTTTAACCTTTTGTTTTATATAGCTTTCTTTTTCTTAACATTTTGAATCTTTTGACCTTTCTGGTGTCTGTATCATATGCTGAGGAATGGTTGGCATATAGTGCATCATTGAATAGGGAACTTCAAAGTATAAATCTTGATGCACATAATGCGAACATAGCTGCACATGTAACTTTCTCTCTACACTTTCAATCACTGGTGATCTCATTCTTTACCAATCTCACCTAAGCTTTGTCTTCACAGGAGCGCCATGGGTCGAGAGAGGATCACGAGGCATCGGGTTCACGGGGAACGAGGAAATCATCCCGGCGGAGATGATTTTGTACTGTTAGGCCTATAGGAGGCCTGCTTAGGATTTTTTATGTAACTCTTTCTATATGTATGTACTAAAAACCTTGATTATTATGTAATTTTATCCTAATGAGAATACAAAAATGTTTCAATTGCTTTTTTGGTTCAATTTTAACCTGAAAATAGGTCAAAACTGACAAAAATTGAGCGAAAAGTCAAATCGGGTGTCAAAAAATCTCAAAAAAGTCAAAATTAGGCAAAAATTGGGATCAGGGATGGATGACCATCCCTCCATGGACGGTTGGCCGTCCCTAGGGGATGGTTGGCCGTCCCTTGGGGGATGGTCATCGACCTTGGTTCCCATTTTTTGATTATTGACATTTTTTGACTTTTTGAGTGTTCTATTTCGCCTTTAACTCGATTCTTTTGCCAAAAAGCTATAAAAACACACCTCTATGCTCACTTTCATCACACTAAATACAATGGAAGCTCTCAAGTTGGTCATCAACCTATTCATAGCAAGAATGAGGGCAGAAGACAAGAGGGTGTTTGCACGATTCGGCTTGACTTCGTGGTTCTTTCTCTGTCATGTGAAGCTTGAAGACAAATTTCTCAACTCTGTGATCCACTTCTGGGACTCTGATCTTCATGTGTTTCGCTTCAACTATGAAGAGGTATGTCCTTTATTTTAAGAGTTTTGTGCCTTGATGAATATCTCTATTAATGGTCATTTCATCTTTCCTACCATTCGTCGAGGTTATTTCCACACCTTTTTTTCTCTGTTTGAACTCTCACCTAGGGAAGCTTCTTCATATATCCATGAAAACTCCATTGATCTTCTCAAACTAGCTTCATTTTTCTTGAGGGAAGGGGGAAAACCACTAGCTCTTCATAGGCCTACCCAGTATGCATTTGCCTTATGCATAGTGGGTTGTTTTCTTGTTTCGAATGGAACCATTTTCATACTCATTGAAACATGTGAACTCATTCTGCCATTGTCGAAGTCTCATAACACCATCCCCTTAGTGCTAGCTGAAACTCTAAATGGGCTTGACCACTTTCACTCCAGCTCTGCTTCTTACATTAGGGGTAGCCCCATTCTCCTTCAGATGTGGTTGGCTGAGAGACTCAAGCTGATTACTCCTTGTGATGGGCCTAAACACTTGTCCCACAACTACTATTCGCGTAAGCTTTTCTTTCTTGAGCGTCTCTCGATTCAAGGTATGATCATCTTCTTATCTTCTCTGACTTAGAGAGATATTCAGTGGCATGTGGCCATATGGGACTGTGGTGAAGAGTATGTATTATACACTTTGGGATGTTGTCAGGTAAAGCTTATAGGCCTAAAGCATACATCATTTTACTGGGCTTCTCGTGTACTTCGCTAGATGGGTTATGCTCAAATCAATCTCCATATCAAAGGGCATGTTCATGGGGTAGAGGTGGCTACTCCTTCTTTGGTATCTTGGGCTATGAAGAAATGGGCTTCAGGCTTATGTTTGAGTCAAGTAGGGGATTACAACGGGCCTTTTAGGCTTGATGGGGAGTATCGGGCTTGGCTTAAACAAGACTTGGGCTCGAAGGTGCAGACTATGAAGGATAAGGTTCGAAGCCTTGTTTATGATTCTCAAGTTACAACTAAGTCAGCAGGTTCGTCACTTCCACCAGATGCGTCACGAGTTAAGAGAAATAGAGAAAATGAGAATGAAGCCCAAGCCCGCGGAGCGAGAAGGACTTAAGAGTAGATTAGGGATTATTTTTTACTTTTTTAAGCAATGTAAGATTTGAAGAAAGTAGGAATTATTACAAATGAACCAAACTCTTGATGTTATTACAAGAAATAGACCGCACCCAAAGTAACTTTATGGGCTGCCTACGTATCCCCGTCCTTGATACAATGCTTTGTCATTTTTCTCTAATTCTTTGTGATATTTGGGGAATCAGGTCTTCGTAGTTCATGAATCAAATTGAAGAAGTCTATATATATATTTTTATATTTTTTACTTGCTCTAACTTTTGCCTAAGCAGCCTTTTCAGGTTTTCTACTTAGCAAGCTTGATTTTTTTTTTATTATTTTTTATTTGAATACCCTAACTTTTGCTTAGGCAGCCCTTTCGGGTTTTCTACCTAGCGGGCTCTTTTTTTTTTATTTTTTTTTTATTTTTATATGTGGTACTTCTTCAATTGATCCAAATTGGTAGGTTGAGAGAATTCATTCCCGTCAATGTCTGCAATCTTCACGGCTCCGCCTGATAGTATTTCTCTGATGATGTAAGAGCCCACCCATGTCGGTTTGAACTTTCCTCGCGGGTCATGGATCGGTGCTCGGATCTCCTTTAGTACTAAATCCCCTTTCTTCAAACCTCTGTGCTTCACTTTTTTGCCAAACGCCTTGGTTATTCTTCTTTGATACCCCTGAATGTGGTAAAGTGCCCTCAATCGCCTTTCATCTAGTAGAGCTAACTCTTCATACCGGTTCCTTACCCATTCTACCTCCGTCAGTTGACTTTCCATGGCAATTCTTAATGACAGGACCTCTAACTCTATAGGCAATACATCTTCCATTCCATATACGAGCGAAAAAGATGTAGCCCCGGTCGATGATCTAATGGAAGTACGATATCCCCACTGTGCTAATGGTAGTTTCTCATGCCAGTTATTGTAAGTCTCAGTGGTCTTTTTCAAGATCGACTTGAGACTTTTATTCGCTGCCTCGACAGCCCCATTTGTCTGTGGTCTATAGGGAGATGAACGGTGATATACTATACTTTTGTAAGAGCGCTTCGGTTTCTCTTCGGAAATGCTGTCCATTGTCAGAGATGAACTCATGGGGCACTCCATACCAGTAGATAATATTATTCTGTATGAACCTCGCTACTTGCTTGGCATTTAATGTCTTGTAGGATGCGGCTTCTACCCATTTGGTGAAATAATCTATGGCGACCAGGATGTACTCGTGTCCATTTGAGGTTGCAGGGGTTACCTTGCCAATGATGTCAATGCCCTATGTTGCAAATGGCCATGGCGAAGACATGGTAGTGAGCGGCATCGAGGGTTGATGTTTTCCACTTGCAAACACTTGACATTTATGACACTTCTTGACATGTAGATGGCAATCCCTCTCCATGGTTGACCAATAATACCCTAGTCTCACGATCTTCTTAGCTAGCATGTATCCATTCATATGTGGAGCCCCAGCCCCTTCATGCACTTCTAACACTATCCTTTCTGCTTCTTGTTCATTGAGACACAACAAATGCACCCCATCGTGTGATCTCCGGTACAGCTTCCCTCCACTCAGAATATACTGACTGGCTAACCTTCTTATGGTGTTTCTGTCTACGGATGATGCTTCTTTCGGATACTCTCTTTTTTCTACAAACTGCTGGATGTCATAGTACCACGGCTTTCCATCATTCGGCTCTCTTTCTTGGATAACACAACAGTAGGCTGGCTCTTCCCGTGACTCGATAATGAGAGGTGTTACACCTTCATCTTTAGGGATATCTACCATGGATGCTAGAGTGGCTAAGGCATCCGCGAACTTATTCTTTAATCTCGACAGATAAAATAAGTCAATTCGACGGAATTCTTTCACCAAGGCCTCTAAATATTCATGGTAGGGTAACAACTTCTTATCCCGGGTCTTTCATTCTCCTCTAGTCTGACATATGATCAAGGCGGAATCCCCATATACTTCCAATTCTTCCACACCTAACTCCATGGCAGCTTCCAATGCTAGGATATAGGCTTCATATTCGGCTATATTATTAGTGGCATCGAAGGATAACCTGACAGATAATGGTATCAAGTTATTCTCCGGTGTGACTAACAACACGCCTATTCCACATCCTCTCTTATTATGAGCCCCATCAAAGAAAACTTTCCAAGGCTCCTTACTTACTTCTAGAATCTCTTCGTCGGGGAAATGGTATTCAGATAGTCTTTCTACTGACGATGGATGCTTTGCTAGAAACTCTGCTACCGCTCTCCCTTTCACTGATTTCTGCACCACGTACTGAATGTCTAATTCTGATAATAGCAATAACCAACGGGCTGTCCTATAGGATAATACTGGCTTCTCCAATAAGTACTTCAAGGGGTCTATGCGACTAATGAGTTGCACTTAAAAAGACAGCATGTAATGGCGGAGCTTTTGGGTAACCCACACCAATGCCACACATGTCTTCTCTAATGCGTCATATTTAGCCTCATAGTCAGTCATTTTCTTACTCAAATAGTACACCGCATTCTCCTTCCGGGATTCTGGTAGATACTGAGCTAACATATCTCCCATTGCAGTTTCAGTGAGTGCTAAATAAAGTAGCAAAGGCTCACCCTACCGCGGGGGAACTAATATTGGTGGATTACTAAAGTATCTCTTGATGGTTTCAAAGGCCTCTTGGCATGCGTCATTCCACTTCGTGGGCACATCCTTCTTAAGAAGCTTGAAGATAGGCCTACAAATCATGGTCAACTGTGCTATAAATCGGCTGATAAACTGAACTTTACCTAAGAATCCTCAAATCTTTTTTTCTGTCTTTGGCGGCTGCATCTCCGTGATGGCTTTAATTTTTCCCGGGTCGACCTCTATTCCTTTCTGAGTGATCATAAATCCTAGCAACTTCCCCGCAGTTACTCCAAATGCACACTTTTGAGGATTCAATCTCAGGTTATATTGCTTAATTCTTCGAAGGAACTTGCCTAGAGCCTCAAAATGGCTTTCTCGATCTTTAGACTTTACGATCATATCATCCACATACACCTCCACTTCCTTATGAATCATATCATGTAATAAGGTGGTTGCCATTCTCTGATAGGTAGAATCAACGTTCTTTAGGCCAAAGAGCATAACTCGATAACAGAAGGTCCCCCATTGAGTGATGAATGAGGTTTTTTCCATATCTAGAGGGGCCATCTTTATCTGATTATAACCTGAAAACCCGTCCATGAAGGATAATAGTGCATGACCTGCGGTACTATCTACAAGAATATCTATGTGTGGCAACGGGAAATCATCTTTAGGGCACGCCTTGTTCAAATCCCGGAAGTCTACACACATTCTAACTTTCCCATCCTTCTTAGGCACTGGCACAATGTTAGCTAACCACTCGGGGTATTCCACTACTTGGAGAAATCCAGCGTTCATCTGCTTCACTACTTCATCCTTGATTTTCAGTGCCCATTCCGGCTTCATTCTCTTTAACTTTTGCTTAACTGGATTAACCCCCGGATTAGTAGGGATAAAGTGTTGTACTATGTCGGTGTCTATTCCTGGCATATCCTTGTACGACCATGCAAATACTTCTATGTTTTCTCTTAATAATCCTACCAATTTTTCTTGTTCTTGTGGTGACAGAGTTGCCCCAATGTTAATTATCTTAGGCGATTCATCGGATCCTAAATTAACTGATATTAATTCATCCTCATTAGGTCGAGCATGTTTCACTTCCCTTCGTTGTTCAAACTCAGGGGGAACATCCTCTCTAGGATCTATATTCATGACATATACACCCATAGAAGATAGAAGAGATAAGCTGCAAATGCAAAGAATGAAGAAAAATGAATACTTTAATAATTATGAAGAAAGAGGGATAACAAAAACTAAGCTATCATTCGCCTCTTAATAAAGGAGGGATGATTTTATTGAAAAATGAAAAACAAGAGTCCTATTCTACAATCCTATGGAAAGAAAGCATAGAAATCCTACAAGCTATCATCTGATGGGAGTGAATCTTCCGTGACTAAGTCTTCAACTCGAGGCTCATACTCAAGGCTCCAGTTGGTCAATGGATTAGTGGTATCTTCAATGAGGTGGATAAGATCGGGTTCATGAACTTGCTCTTCGATGCAGACGATCTCTTTGAACATAGCCCCTATGGCAATTTCATCAATATGATCGACCCAGTCAAACTCTGCATGCTCTTCGGATATAATGGTAGTTGGATTATTAAAATGGGCTCGGGGAACTTGTGGGTTCCAAGAAACTATTATGTGAGGATACTACGATTTTAGAGGCTAAAGGATGATTGGAATTTGCTTAGGTGACGCATTAGGATAAAGAGTTATATATCCACTCATTAAGGGTTAGTATCCAAGAAACTAACATGTGAGGTTACTAATTCTTAATGGGACCCCAATCCCTGCTATGGAAATTCAATCTTTTGAAATTCTCAAGTCTCATCATAGGGTGTATGGGATTTGAACAAAATAGTGGGAGGTAACATAGAAATTAAAGACCAAAAGTTTTAATGTTTTATTAATATGAAATTTATATTATTTTCTGTTGTAGATGGCA
>JAESVK010037574.1:0-10527 GCA_017140935.1 Hamamelis virginiana
CAAACCATACGTGTGCAGTTGCCACTTGAAGATTTCCTAAGCGAACATCTTTTTTGGCACGCCCGGTGGGACATAAAGGCAAAAAATATATAATCTTCTTACTATGGTGACAAGAAGATCTAAACAAACGGAATCTTCAAATCAAGGTGAGAACAGGCCAGAAGATGGCCTTGAAGCCATTCTTGAAGATCAAAATTTATTACAAAATGAAGAAAACTCGAGGGTTGAAGCTTGTATAGAAAGAGTTAATCTACAAAATACTGATCCAGAAACTCTGTCGCAGTTAGCAGTACAAGTTTCTGAGATACTTCGGCCAATAGTGGCTGAAATTACTCAGCAATTACAGCAAACCATTATAAATACTATGAATAAACAATGTACTTCTATAAATGAAGAGATTTATAATGGTTCACAAAAGAAACAACCTATTGTCTCGAACCTACCAGGAAATTCATTGTTGGGTATTCCTCCTCAAGTGAATTTAGAACCCGGGGGGTCGGTAGGTACAAGGCCAATTTATGGCCAAAATGAATATATAATGCCAAATTATGGTCAAAAAGAAAATATAAGGCCAACAAATGGCTTTAGTGATATAAGTAAATCAAAGGCAGTGATGAATGCTCAACAAAATGAGTTTATATTTCCTACGTTTGTAGATGTTAATAAACCAAGTAGTAGTTCATCTGAAATGAACAAAATGAATAGTAAATTTCATTATGATGAATTTACTAATCAGCCCATAAAGTTTAGTTATAATGATATTCATAAAAATGTTTCACATCATGAAAATTCAAATCAATTTACAAATCCTTTGTATGATAGTACCATTGAACCCGGGGGGGTTGATAGGGAAGAAATCTAATGATTATGAAGGAAACAAAGTGAAACAAAGTCAGAACGAAAACTTTAGGGTGATTCAGAATCAAAATGTTGATACAAACATACCTGGAAATCAACCCATTATGGCAACTAGAAATCAACTTCTTGAATTAATTCAAGAAACATATGGACCTCTGAATAGAAATATTCAGGTCCCATTGTATCGAAAGCCATATCCTGATTGGATTGATAGAACATATGAATTCCCAAGAGGGTATAAAGTCCCGGAATTAGCTCTATTCTCTGGTGAAGGAGAACAATCAACTATAGAGCATATTGGGAGGTTCACTGGGCAATGTGGTGAAGCTGGAAATAATGATTTTTTGAAACTTCGTTTGTTTTCAAATTCATTAACAGGGAATGCATTTACTTGGTATGTAAATCTCCCACCAGGATCAATTCAAAATTGGGTACAATTAGAAGAAATGTTTCATACTCAGTTCTTTAGAACTGATCCTGAAGTTTCTATGGCGGATTTAGCCAGACTTAGACAAAAACCTGATGAAAAAGCCTCACAATTTATTCATAGGTTTAAAAAGGCAAAGAATAGATGCAGAATTAGTTTGCCTGAAAATGAATTTGTGAAGTTAGCTCAGAATGGTTTAGAGTTTGAGTTAAGGAAAAAATTCGATGGAATATAATTCAGGGATCTCATGGAATTAACTACCAAAGTGTCAAGGTATGAAACTTTGTTAAAAGAAGAATATCAAAGACAAAATTCATCTTTTAAGAGTTATTACTACGACCCAAATTATGAAGTAGATGCCGCTGAAATAATCGGCAAATCACCATTCACTTGTGATGCATTAATAAAAATAGATAGTAAAACAAGTTATCAAGCAAAGAAGAATGCTTCGAATGAAGGTTCGAGGCAATATTCTTTTGATATATCAAAAGTAGATTCTATTTTTGATCATATGTTGAATGGTCAATTCATAAAGTTGCCTAAAGGACATAAAATTCCAAGTTTTGAAGAGATAGGAAATAAAGAATATTGCAAATGGCATAATTCTTGGAGACATTCAACAAGTAATTGTATTGTATTTAGAAATGTAATACAAGAACAAATTCAAAAAGGGAATTTAAAGTTCCCTGACAAAGGTGATGAATCTATGGGTATTGATAATAACCCATTCCCTTCAATTCAAGAAGTTGAAGTCGAATTCCATGATGTTCATTTCCCAATTAAAAGACATACAGATCAAAGAGAGAAAAGTCATCAAAATGTCCATAATTGGAAAACATTATTGTTTGGAATTGACAAAATTACTTTTATTCGATTCATGTTACAGGAAAGTCGAATTGAAGAAGATATTGAGTCTATTCATTCAGAAGAAAATGAAAGTGAATTTACTCTGGAAGATTCACAGATTGGAATGAAAGAATTATTTGTTGAGATGCACAATGCTGAATTTCCTACTTGGAAGAATAAGAAGAGAATGATTCATAATCCAGAATCTAAGAGTTTGATAATCAGATCCAAAGCAGAAACAGAAACAGAATTACCAATGTTTGAAGATCCTTTAATGTCAACTGCTTCGAAGCCAGATCAAGAGATCCTCAAACAATTATGTTCTAAATGTGGTGAGGAGTATGTTAAAGCGGCTGAAAAAGATAATTCATATACTGGGAAGGTAGATCATTTTGTGAAGCCATGGGAGAAAGGTAAAGGAAAAGTAAGTTATCCTAAACCTCCATATGTTAATCATCCACATCATAAATTCTCTTATGGACCTTTTTATCCACCTAAGAATTATCAAAAGAATTTTCAGTACTTTAGGCCTGGTTATGTTAACAAACCAAATTTTAATCAACAAAATTTTGGTTTGAAAAACAATAATCAGTTTCATAAACCAAAAGTGCCAAATCCTAACCAGCCTAATTTTAAAGGATGTACTCTAGACCATAGAAAGAATGCAGGTGTTTTTACAGGAGAAAGGCTAACTTCGAGTCAACAAGGAAAGTCGAAGCTAATTATTCCACCAAAGGTGCCTATCGACAATTGGTATGTTTTAAGACATCCAAAAAACCAAGAGTTGGAATACAAGCCATTTATGTCCAAGACTCAGAAAAGAAGACTGCAACGAAGGTATGCCAAAATGCAAGAGAATATTAATATAAATATTCAGAAAAATGTAGATTCTTCAAAGCCTAATCCGAGGTTCGAAAGGAAGACTATGAAAGATGAAAATGAGAAGCATATGACATTGGTCGATGAGAACAAATTATCCTCGATCATTGAGCAATGCAGAGAGGCAATGGAAATTGATGAAGAAAATCCAAACGATGTTCAAACGGATACTTCAAAGGAAATCAATTTTCCTGAAGATCAAGAATTTGATCTGATGATAGAGGAAGCAAATGTTAATATGGCCTTTACTTTACCAACATCTTTCGAAGCAAAACCAGGGCAAAGCAATTGTATTGATGGAGATGTTGAAGACACTCAAGGTTTCTGTCCTGAGATCGTGGAGTCTGAAGTTGAGCTTCAAGCCAATGGTAAAGTTTACAAATTTGTAAAACCAACTTCTCAGATGACTAAACATCTAAGACCCCTATATGTAAAGGCATATATTAATGGTTGTCCACTAAACAGAATTTTAGTAGATAATGGAGCAGCCGTTAATATAATGCCTATTACTACTTTGAAAAAACTCAATTTAGAAGAAAATAAGTTGCTCCCAACAGAAGTTGTAATTTCTGGATTTGCGGGCAGTAAAAAGAAAGCAAAGGGGATATTGCCTGTTGAATTAACTGTTGGTTCGAAGGCTACAATGACTGCATTTTTTGTCGTTGAAGGAAATTCAAATTATAATGCATTATTAGGTAGAGATTGGATACATGCTAACAAATGTATTCCATCTTCAATCCATCAGCAACTAATTCTTTTAAATGAAAATGCAGAATTTGAGATGGTGGAAGCTGATCGAAAACCATTCAATGTAGCTTCAAACGTAATGGAAGCCAGGCTTTATGAAGAGCCCATTGGTCCGGTTGATCTAAGTAAAATTCCTTCAGTTAACGAAGACAAAATTTGGGAAGATGCACTTTGTCAATTCGTAGGACCAGCAAGTGGTCCGGAAAATATGAATGATGAATCAAATGCCTAATTTCTCTAAGAAATTAGAAACTGAGGCTGTTCATGCGGCCTTAGAAAAAGTGGCTGTACAAGCCATTCATTCGAAGCTTTTGGATGAAGAATTAATTCATGCAGGATGGAATGAAGGTATTCTGGAAGATGAACATGATCAGTCAAAGGTTGTATTTGATAATGATGTTTCTCTAGTTTCTGAACAATCTTTAAATTTAAAGTTGCAAAATATTGATACTTTAGTAAAAGTTAATTTAGGTAGTGTTTCTAGTTCGAAGACTGTTTTTATTAGTAATTTCTTAGATGATTCAACTAAAGAGAAGCTTATATCTGTGTTGAGAGAATACAAAGATTGCTTTGCATGGGACTACCATGAAATGCCTGGTTTAGACAGATCTTTGGTTGAGCACAAGTTGCCAATAAAGGAAGGCTTCAAACCATTCAAGCAGGAATCTCGAAGACTTGCTCCGAAGGTCATTCCAAAGATTAAAGAAGAAATTGAAAGATTGTTGAAAGCAGGTTTTATCCGAACAGCCAGGTATGTTGAATGGGTTTCTAATATAGTTCCTGTGATTAAGAAGAATGGTAAATTGAGAATTTGTATTGATTTTAGAAATCTTAATTTGGCCACTCCAAAGGATGAATATCCGATGCCTATTGTGGATTTATTGATAGATGAAGTAGCTGGACATCGAATAATGTCATTCATGGATGGACATTCAGGATATAATCAAATATATATTGCTGAAGAAGATGTCCATAAAACTGCATTCCGATGTCCTGGCAGTATTGGTACTTTTGAATGGATCGTAATGCCTTTTGGTTTGAAGAATGCAGGAGCTACTTATCAAAGAGCTATGAATGCTATTTTTCATGATATGATAGGTGATTTTCTAGAATGCTATATTGATGATATAGCCATTAAATCAAACAATATAGAAAATCATCTAGAATATTTGGAAAAGGTATTTAAAAGAATGAGACTTTACAAATTGAAAATGAATCCACAAAAATGTGCCTTTGGTGTTAGTGCTGGGAATTTCCTAGGCTATTTAGTGCACAAAAAAGGCATTGAAGTAGACTCAAATAAAGCAAGAGCAATTATTAATGCAAAACCTCCCTCTAATAAAAAAGAGTTGCAAAGGTTTTTAGGGCAATTAAATTTCCTTCGAAGGTTCATTTCAAATGCTGCAGGAAAAACCAGAGTGTTCTCTTCACTATTGAAGCTGCGAAATGAAGATGAATACAATTGGAATGAAGAGCATCAGAAGGCGTTCGAAGCAATCAAGACTTATCTGATTAATCCACCTATTTTGATGCCACCAAGGTTGGATAAACCTTTGAAGTTATATATTTCAGCAGCTGAAGAATCTATTGGCTGTCTTTTGGCTCAAGATAATAATGAATTCAGAGAACAAGCCATCTATTACTTGAGTAGGGCATTGAATTGTATTGAATGTAGATATTCTTCAATTGAAAAGTTATGCCTTACATTGTATTTTGCTGCAATGAAACTCAGATATTATTTGCTTCCAAGGAATGTAATTGTCTTATCAAAGTTCAATTTGATAAAATATATTCTATCTAGACCTTTGCTTAATAACAGAATCGGAAAATGGATTCTAGCATTAACAGAATTTACTTTTGTTTATATGCCCCAAAAGGCTGTGAAAGGTCAAGCCTTAGCAGACTTTTTGGCTGATCATCCATGCCTTGATATAAAACAAGAAGAGTTTGATTCTTTTAGTATTGGTTTCGCTCCATGGAGAATGTGGTTTGATGGTTCGAAGACAAACCAATATTCTGGGATTGGAGTGGTTATTGAATCTCCTAAAGGAATCAAGACTAAGTTTAGTCTTAGACTTGAATACAATGGAACCAATAATCAAGCTGAATATGAAGCTTTAGTGTTTGGTTTAGAAATACTAAAAGAATGGAAAGCTGAAATGATTGAAGTTATGGGAGATTCTCAATTAATTGTAAACCAAGTGAAAGGAGAATATAAATGCTTAAGCCCCATTTTAATTCCTTATTACTTGAGTGCTGTACATTTGTTATGTAACTTTGATGATGCAGTCATTGATTACATACCAAGATTTATGAATGAAGAAGCTAACAGTTTAGCCCAAATTGCTTCGGGTTTTAAAGAAAATCCTTGGGAAGAAGAAATTTGTTTCGAAAATAAAAAGAAAATATTACCTTCTTTGTTGGATAGAGGTTTACCTCTGGAGGTAAACGAAGTTCAAATTGTTAAGAAAGATTGGAGAACTCCAATAATAAATTTTCTTTCTAACCCAAATGCTGAATCAACAAGGGCAACAAGGCCTAAAGCCATTAAGTATATTTTGTATGATGATATATTATATAAAAAAGGAGCTGATGGTTTGTTACTTAGATGCCCAAGTTTAAAAGAATCCATGAAAATAATGGGTGAAGTCCATGAAGGAATTTGTGGTGCACACCAACCTGGTATTAAAATGAGATGGTTGATTCGAAGACATGGGTTTTATTGGCCTACAATTCTCAAAGATTACATTGAATATGCTAAAGGTTGTCAAGCTTGCCAGAAACATGGAAATTTACATCATAGGCCGGCAATTGAATTAAATTCCATTATCAAACCATGGCCATTTAGAGGTTGGGCAATGGATTTAATAGGAAAGATTTTTCCTCCTTCATCCAAACAACATTCTTTTATTATTGTCGCAACTGATTATTTTACGAAATGGGTTGAAGCAAAACCTATGGTTTCAATAAATCAGTGTGATATTATAAATTTCATAAAAGAAATAATGAGTAGGTTTGGAATTCCTCAAACCATAACTGCAGATCAAGGCAGTGTATTTGTGGGAAGTGAAGTCAAAAATTTTGCTGATCAATATGGAATTACCTTGATTCATTCAACTCCTTATTATGCCCAGGCTAATGGTCAAGCTGAATCTTCGAATAAAACTATCAAACAAACTATGCAGAAGATGATTGAAGATAACCCAAGGGAATGGCATGAATTGTTGATAGAAGTTTTGTGGGCTTATAGAACTTCGAAACGTTCTAGTAGTGGAACAACTCCATATGCATTGACATATGGACATGATGCAGTACTCCCAATGGAAATAAATGTGAATTCATTAAGAGTAGCCAAACAACATCAAATGTCTTTTGAAGATTACCATCAATCCATGTATATGGAGCTTGATAACATTGATGAAGAAAGAGTAGATGCACTTAATCAAATTCAAATTCAAAAGAAAAAGGCTACAAGGGCTTATAACAAAAGGGTTAAAATCAAAACCTTTGCAGAAGGTGATTTGGTATGGAGAACTATTTTACCAATTGGTTTGAAAGATCAAAAATTTGGGAAATGGTCACCAAATTGGGAAGGACCATTTCAAATTCATCGAGTTTTAAAAGGAGGTGCATACCATTTAAGAAGAATGAATGGGTATGTACACAATAAGAAAATTAATGGAAGATTCTTAAAGGAATACTTTCCAACAATATGGGAGAATAGAAACATGTAATATACACAAAAGAAAATATATTCATAAAGGATTGAAGCAAATGTTTACATAAGAGTAATTGTGAAATTGTTTCAAATACATCCTTTTTTCTAGAAAAATTGCAAAGATTTCTTGAAACTCTCCCAATCAGCACTGTTGCTATCCAGATATTGCATGAGTCCTTTTTTCTTCCTGGCAATTTGTGGATTGTTGTCAAGATGAAACTTCAATTTTTCTTTCGTTGGCAGAGCTTCAGTTTTTAAAGCCAGAAGTTTCTCTTGGTTTGAAGTCTTCTCAGTCTGAAGGTCCTGCAGTTCCTTTTGAAGAGCTTCAATTTTCGAATCAATCTGATGAATAGTCTGATCTATTTCTTTCTGAGAATCCAGATTGGTCTTCAATGTATTAGAGAAAAGGTGCATTTCTTCAAGAGTCACATTGCACTGAGCCAGGTCATTCCTTATCTCTTCATGATTCTTTATAAGGGTAATCATATGAGTGATCAGATATTTCAGATTAGTGGGAGACCCTGGAGATGCATTCTGTAAATCTTGAAGAAGATCATTGCATTGTGCTAACACTTCATCTCGAAGCTCAATCTGATTCAGGTCATTTAGAGAAATAGCAGAACACTTTTGAAACAGAGATTTGGTTTTAGCTGAATAGGAATGAATAGTTAGAATTTCTACTGGTTCATCCTCAGGAGTTTGAACAGCAGAAGCAGCTAATTTGACCAATTCCAAAGTATCATCAGTATCCAAAAAGTATGCATCAGAAGAAGGTATATCCACTTGACTGCTAGGAACAGATGCAGGTACTTTTTCTTCTTGACTTTTTGTCTGTAGGAAAGAGATTGAATGTTATTTAAGAAGTTTACCAAAAGTTGATATAAAAAAAAATATATTTATATTTACCTCAGTTGAAGCTTCACAAGTTAATAACTTGATGGGAGGACTCATTTGAGTGTCTTGAGAAATTGAAGGAGAGGGGATTTTTTCCAAACCTTTGAATTTAATAGGTGTTGATGACTGTATCAATAAATTAAAGGTAAATATTTGATTTTTTATATTTTTGGTAATCAAATACACATGAGGAATGTAAACTCACGAAAATAGCAGTAGCTTGAAGAGCTTCATAATATTCTGGAGGCAGTGCCTCGAAATGTAAAGCCATTTTCTGAAGCAGCTCGTGTATCTGAAATAAGAAAATGTTAGTAAATTGAATAAAACAAATACAATAAAATTTTGTTCAATAGACTTGTATTTCTTACCTCTGGGGATACCGAGGGAGTAGCATGAGTTGAAAAAGGAATCTCTGAAGATGCAGGAATCTAAAAGAAAAAAAGACAATTAGAATGAAATGTCTTAGACAGATATTGACAAAATTTAAAGTAAATATGAGAATTTACTTGAAAATTGGCAATATAGCCAGAAGTATCCATCATTGCCAAAGGAGTTGGAGTCAAAATTTCATGATCTTTCTCTTCTTCAACTCGTTTTTGTCTTTTTTGTTTCTTTTCCTTTTTCTTCTCTGCTCTGGCTTCATAGAAGGCTACTTTAGCCTCTAACTCTGCCATTCTCTCTTTTTCTTTCCTTATTTCTTTTTCTTTTTTCTTCTCTTCTTTTCTTTTTCTTTTTCTCTCTTGTCAAGTCAAATCCTCTTCAGAATCAATAGCAGGATTGAGAATTTCTTGAGAAACAACAGTGTGCTTCAGAAGTTGAGAAGGACTGTGAAGGGCTTTAGTCCTTTGCTCAGGAAAGAGGTCAGGATACAACTTCTTTTTTCCTTTCTCCACTGTGGCAACAGAAGAAGCTTGAGATGCAGACACAGCTGGAAGATCTTGGATCGAAGCTTTTCTTCTCTGAATTAATTGTGGAGCTTCTTCTGTTTCTTTCTCACTCTCTTCATCACTAATTACTATCTCAGTTGGATCACTGATGATAGTTTTTTGTCTCGATTGACTCAGAAGTCTCTGACCTGCATTTACAATATTATTATTAATAAACTTTTTTAGTTTGAATAAAATGAATGCATCAATAAATACTTACTCTTTCTCTTGCTGGGAGAAACTTGTTCAGTATCTTTTACTTTCTTCTCTTTTTTCACTGTCTTTACCCGAACTTGAGTTGAAACTAAAGAAGCTGTCTTGTCAGAAGTTCCCACATCAACTGAAGTAGTTGAACAAAGTTCGAATGGGAACAAAGCTTGAGCTAGATTAGGGATATCAAAGCCACCATATGCTTGCTGCCAGTTGGTCTCCCACCAAGTCTCAAAACAGTTCTCAGTAATATTTGATTTCCCAAATTGGAAGAAATGAAAGCTATTTTTTGACTTGAGGTAAAAAGTTTGAATGCTTTGAATTTGATCAGTGGATTTAAAAGTTACTCTCTGAGAAGCAACTGGATTGAATGAACTGACATATGGAAGGGGAATGGTTTGAAGAAGACCAAATTGCCTTGCAAAAAGATTAGGCATGTATGGTTCAATTTGGGATTCAAAAAATTGTGCTCTACCCCTTGTAGCAAAAGAAGAAACAACAAGGTCTCTACTGATTAGAAAGCTGGCCCAGGAATTTGTCACATATGAGGGGTAAGTCTCTTGGTGTTGAATATTTTTAATCTTTTTTATTCATTGAGGCCCAACTTTTGGATTGAAGAATGGTTGAAAGAAAGAAGCATTCCTTCGAAGATCCAGATTAAAAAAGAAATTTAAATATTGCTCCAAAGAAAAAGAAGGAACACTTTCAGTCATTATCATTCTCTCACCAAAGTTAACAAAAGTTTGTTCTTTCAAATCAATTAAGTTGGGCCGAATTTCAGGAAAATATGCATATAGCCAAAATTGCAAAATCCAAAAGGGACCCCCCATTTGATAAGACAATTTCTTAGAATGCATTTCTTGGCATCTTTTGTAGAGATTGGCCAAAAGAAAAGGAGCTAAAGCAAGGGTATGTTTCGAAGATAGAGCCTTGGCCAAATAAAGAAATTCCAGAGTAATTCTTTGAGAAGAAGAACAAATCAGGAATCTGTTGATCCAAAAAAGAAGAAAAGAAATATATTC
>JAESVK010037577.1:0-18001 GCA_017140935.1 Hamamelis virginiana
GTTAGTTGAAATTTAAATTTGAAATGGTTTCAAATTATAGATAAGATGACAAATTATCTATCATTGCATTTATATTTTGAATTTGATTTATTTCAAATTTGAAATATGGTTATCATCTATCTAAGAGAGCTAGCACTCATAATATAGATAGACAAGAGGGGGCCGGCCATGCATAGTAAGAAAGGATCAAAAGTGTTTTGTGAAAATTCCCTAGCCATCTCCTCTCTCTCTCTCTCATCTCTTGGAGCTTGCAACTAGTGTGGATCAATCTTGGAGGCCTTCATCTACTTGGGGCTGATTTACAATCATTTAATCCTACTCTTAAGGCTATCGATGTAAGTTATTTACATTATTTAAGTATTGATTACATAGCTTATACAATCATCATGTGATCTTGGTTCATATTCCATGGAGAAAATTTTATTCCGCACATTTCCATGGGATTCTTTCAGACATCAACTCGAGAAAATGGCAAGAGGCCATGAAATCTGAAATGGATTCAATGTATTCTAACTAAGTCTTGACTTTGGTAAATCCACCTGAAGGTATAGTACCTATAGGCTGTAAATAGATTTACAAAAGGAAGATAGGCTCGGATGGAAAGGTAGAAACTTACAAAGTTAGCTTAGTGGCAAAATGTTACAATCAGAAGCAAGGTGTTGATTATGAGGAAACCTTTTTGCCAGTAGCTATGCTGAAATCCATTAGGATCTTGTTGGCTATAGCCGCACACTATGACTATAAGATATGTCAAATGGATGTAAAGACCGCATTCCTTAATTGAAACATTGAGGAAGATCTTTAATGGAATAGCCTAAAGGCTTTATATCCAGTGGTGATGACAACAAAGTGTGCAAGCTACAGCGGTCCATTTATGGACTGAAACAATCTTCTCGAAGTTGGAACATCCGATTCAACGAAGCAGTCAAATCATTTGGCTTCCTTCAGAATAAGAACGAACCATGTATGTACAAGAAGGTTAGTAGGAGTGCAGTCACATTCTTGGTCCTATATGTAGACAACATCCTAATCATTGGGAATTATTTTATCGGTAAAACTTTGGCTCTCTAGCAACTTCTCCACGAAGGATTTGGAAGAAGCAACCTACATACTGGGTATAAAGATCTATAGAGATATATCCAAGAGGTTGCTTGGTCTCTTACAATCCACGTACATAGATAAAATACTGAAGCTGTTTAGCATGGAGAATTCCAAAAAGGGTATGCTTACCTTTAGATATGGAATTGATCTCTCCAAGGATATGTCTCCCAAAACAAATAAGGAGAGAGAGCATATGAATAAGATCCCTTATGCATCTGCTGTGGGGAGTCTTATGTATGCTATGCTATGTACAAGACCTGATATCAGTTATGCTGTAAGTGTTGTCAGAAGATATCAATCTAACCCAGTGTGAACCAGCAACCTAGATCGGGAGGCCTCTCGTTCACTTTAGGGAGGTTTCTTGAGTGGATTGTGGATGATGTTTATCCGTCTCGATTTACCCTTCTCTATTATCCTTCTCTATTATCCACGTTTATCCTTCTCTATTATCCACTCAAGATTGGGTTTTTGAAAAAAGATGAGAGTTTGTAAAAAACTGGGAGTCGCCACCTTATTTTTAGGGAACAAGGAAACCACAAAAAGAGTTTTATTTTCAATAAAACATTGACCCCATATTTTGGAAAAGCATGGTCTTTTGAATCAAAGTTGGATTCGTGGGCTAGGTTATGAAGTGGGAAGGTTCCAAGGAACTCCTTGTAGGCACCCACCTCGCCCTAATTAAAGGTCTCCTAATTAAGTTTGGGCTTTATCAAAATCTTTTCAAAACAATCCTAGTATATCTAATCAACCACAAAATATGAATAATAATATATAATAATAATATATAGTACAAAAAAGTATACAAGAAACCTAAGGATCTTAGGAGACTAGAAGTCAACCTAAGATTGGACTTGCGTCCTATTGACTGCATATGTACCCTATCAAATGCTTTACAAAGATCAAAGTCCACGTAGTTCGATTCACCCTAGGACTCTCCTATTGTAATGAACTACATCATTTAAAAGTGTTCGACTTTATCTAAGATACTATCTTCAAGAGTTTTTATCCATTCAAAATTGCTTTTCAAAATTATTTGATAATTAAAAGATTTCCAATACGTTTAGGATTTTTAAAAGATATAACTTATCTTCTAGAAGTAAATCTCAATTTAAACTTCCTTTTTCAAAATCAACATTATCCATGGAATTTCATTCCAAAATCATTTCTTTTTCAAAGAAATCATTTCTAATATAAACTCTTTTAAAAGATTCCTATCTCATGAAAGCACCATTTAATAAATCAATTTTCAATAAAAATCATTTTTTCAAAATCTCTCTTGAAGATAGACTCTTAGACTCAATCAATTACTTAAATTTGAATATAGTCCTTACAACAAAGGATAGTCCTAGGAAAGGTCAAGTGACCTTCCTAAACCTAGGGTCTCTATTTAATCCTAAGTTAATCTAAAATCCTAAATACTAATAATAATGCATGCTGAAATTAAATAAACAAACATAATATTAACCCTACAATGCATGAAAAAATGCCCTAAATGCATGTTAATTTAACTACGTAAACCTAGGCATATTTCTAAGTTAAATTTGGCCTTAAAAATGATTTTTAGAAGTGATTTAAAGATATAAATAAATCTAGACAGATTTAAATATAATCGTTAAATCATTTTAAAAAACCTTAAAAAAATAATAAAAATGTGACAATGCCCGAGCATGCATTCTACATGAATATACTACAAGACTAGATGAAGAAATTATATAAAAATGGGCTTAATAATGATGATTAGGCCACTTTAAAGTATACATTTAAATCTGGACAGATTTGAATATATGCTTTAAATGTCCTAAAAATCAATATTAATCCATGGAAAATTACAAACAAATGTCCTAATATGCATACTAACATATTAAACTAAAAACTATAAAAAACAATAACTTTAGCTAAACACAAGGGGAGAAACTCACCTTTGCAAGTTCCCTCGAACACATTTCATATCATTCCATATTTCAAATAATAATGAAGAAAAGAGAAGTAGAATAAACCAAAATATGAATGCATGTTATTCATAAACGCATATAAAAGAATACTCAAACTTTTATCTAAACATACATTCTTATGTGAAAACATGAAATCACATAGACAAAAACTAATTCCTAGTATGCATTCTAAACATGAAATGAATCCTAAACATGCTCCTAACAATCAAACAATAGCTAATATATTAAAACAAAACTAAAGACTCAAAACCCTAAACATACAATATACTTTATGAACCAAACACACAATATGGACTCAAAACAGAAAAACATGCATTTATATCATACAAGCATTAAACCAAACCTATTCTACATCATGCACTCTTATTCCTAGAATTAATACTTGAACTTAATATAATTCCAAAAACATAAAAGAAGAAGAAGAAGACTAACATATATAAACTACCCAAAAATCCCTAAAATTAAACTATGTTATGCAAAAACCCACTACAAGAATAATGGTATGCTTAAACATACCTTTAGACTCCTTCTTCCTTGCTCTAAGCACTCTTCTTTAACCTCGAATGGCTCTAAATTTCGTGGCTAAGGTTGCTAGTGGCTTCTACAAGTGCTCCAAGTCTCCCAAGATCAAAAACTTGCCTCCAACCTAATCCCTAAGTGATGTATATATAGGAAAAGGCTTCAAATCGATCAATGGATGTCATTAAAACCCTAAGAAGTGATCTAAGGGTCTCAAATCAGTCTTCCAAGGTCTCTAAGGTCGTGCCAAGTGTCCCAAGCTGAGCTAGATAGCCATTGGAAGAGTCCCAAGTCATTTAAACTCTCAAAAAATCAAAATTGGGCGAATATGGGCATTGGGCATGGATGACCGTCCACCCTAGGATGGTCGACCATCCAACTTGGATGGCCAACCGTCCATTGAGGGATGGTCATCGATCCCTCAGCCCAATTTTGCCCTATCTCGACCCGTCTCGGCTGTTTTCGGCTTTCTGGGCCCGTTTCAAGTCTAAATTTGACGATTCAAGCGCCAAAACGATTGTGATTCGATTCTCCATGTTTCTAGAAGAGTTTGAGGATGAAAAACCTTAACCAAAGTCAAGGGGTTGAGAGAAACCTAGCCGATTAGCTGTTTTGGGCCTATAGGGCCCTTTTAGGGTTTTGAAATGCACTAACCGATTGGCCTCGAAATCATTTATTCTTCTTGAAACAAGTTTTAAAATGTTTTAAGAAAGTGTTTTGAAGCCTTTGAAGGCCTTGGTTTGATAAAAATATCGAATCCCGGTCACTTCCGGTCGAAACCCTAATATGGGCTTCAAAGGGCCTTTCGAGCCTCAAGAGCCAAAAATGAGCCAGAAGGCTCAACAGGCCTGGCCACTGATTAACTTAGCTATTAAATATACCCTAAATATCCATGTCAAAGTCTCGGGACAATTCGAGACAAGATTGACAGCCATTCAGAGCCTTTGTAATTCGAAGGACAGCGCTGCCTTTCAAGTCACAAAATTTATTTTCTATCAAGCCTGGCTCAGAATGCCACGAAACTTTACAAGGATACTCCTAGACTCTCTAAAAACTAAATGCAAAAAGAGCTGATTCAATCTGACCTAAAAACCTACATGTGATAATGACCTCTACCTAACTACTCAAAAAGGTAGAACTGACAACTTAGGGTTTTAACACCCTATTTTACCTCTAATCACGGGCAACCATTCATGATCATACTCGTGGTAAAAAATGGATGTCTACAGAAGCCCCTCGTTGATGTTCATGGCTTCGCCAGTGAATATCAACGAAAAATGACATCCCATTTTTGCCACGACAAAAAAGGGATAATCGAACCAATTATCAAAATTATTTTGAAAGCTTAGCTTCAAATTCTTTCTTCCTAGAAGTCTCACTTCTAGTTATCTCAAGGATTTTCAATCCTTTTGGGAAATTCATTTCCCATTCTCTTCAAATTACGACTCGCCCTAGAAATTTCATTTCTAGTTATTTCAAGGATTTTCAATCCTTTTGGAAATTTCATTTCCAATTCATTTTCACTTGGGAGTCTTCGACTCATCTTAGAAATTTCATTTCTAGTCATCTCAAGGATTTTCAATCCTTTTGGAAATTTCATTTCCAAATATCTAAAAACTTGAGTCTTCAACTAATTCTAGAAATTTCATTTCTAGTTATCTCAAGGATTTTCAATCCTTTTGGAAATTTCATCATCTAAAAACTTGGGAGTCTTCGACTCACTTTAGAAATTTCATTTCTAATTATTTCAAGGATTTTCAATCCTTTTGGAAATTTCATTTCCCATGATCATAAAAATTTGGGAGTTTTCGACTCATTACTAGAAATTTCATTTCTAGTCAACTCAATGGAAATTTCATTTCCCAATTATCTAAAAACTTGGGAGTCTTTGACTCATTACTAGAAATTTCATTTCCAATCATCATATCTTTAGAGGGAATCTCACACTCATTTCTAATTATCTTCAAAATTTCCAATCACACTTCATCAAATATAGACTTCGTCTATCAACCATCATATTCTAACTCATCAAATCTCCTATGTCAGATACGTTCAAACCTGGACTTCGCCAAATCATATTTTAAATCATCACATCTCATATGTCAAATATGAACTTTGTCATATGTTAAATATGGACTTCACTTAACAAAATTCTTAATGCCATATGTCAAATATGGGCTTTGCCATATGTCAAATATGGACTTCACTTAACAAAATTCTTATTCTGAATGCCATATGTCAAATATGGGCTTTGCCATATGTCAAATATGGATTTTACTTAACAAAATTCTTATTTTGAATGCCATATGTCAAATATGGGCTTTGCCTACATGCTCATCATTTCCAAATCATTATCTCACATCATTCTCTTGCAAACTATCATCAATATCAACCATGTGAATTTCATTAACTTTTTCTCATCAATTCAGATTGGCTTTCATCTATTCAGACTATTTCCAATTACTCTCTAAGATATTCTACACATCAATCCTTAGATCAAAACTAGGATTCATATCTTGATCCTTGCATTTGGGATTCACCCATTTTTCACATCACATCTTCAAATTCTTGACTAATAAGAGGTATGCACTCTCTAAACACCTAACCAATACAAGGTTTTCTGGATGACGAAACTGACTCAAGAGTATTGTTGGAGCTTCAAGCTCAACTTTTCTATCTTCCCATTCACGACAAGAGGTAAACTCATACTCCTATCTTCTATCCCCAAATTCTATGGTATTCTCAGTTCAAAATCTATTCTATGAGTTTTGGTTGATCATTCCCCTTTATGAGGAATGTATTTGGAAGAACTTGGATGCTCTATTCTCTTGCTTTACAAGCTTAAAATGATGCTCATCAAGTATTTGATAAAATTTCCAAAGAAAAAAAAATTTTGATTTTTCAAATCCAATTTCTCATGTCATGATTCAAATATGTTTCACATGTCATGACAAGCTTTCAAAACATGTCTCCAATGTATGCACACCAAGTATTCGACCAAATTTTATGGGAGGAAAAATTCCACTTTTCAAAAGCAAATTTCCATGTCATGATTCCATTGACTTTGACAATTTTCTAAAATGATTTCATCATATCACGACAAGTTTTCAAAACTTATTTCAAATGTGTGCATATCACATGTTTGATAAAAATCTCAAAAAAGTAACAGTTAGTATTTTTTCAAAAAACACTATTCTTTCTAGTGACATTTCCATGCTACTAAGAAAGTTTTATTCCAAAAATCAATTTCAACTAAGTATACCTTCAAGATATTTAATAAAGCATTTCCAAAGTTTATTTCCTTGGGATTTTCATTCCAATTACATTCCTTAGACAAAGAGATTCAAAATCATCAATAGTGCTAAGTTATTATAAACTTTCAAGGCATTAAATCTTTAATACATACAATGATAGTCTTCGGCATCACTATATGTTACACTTTCATTTTTCAATGCAAGTGTTACACTTAGTGTAAGTTTCAAACCCATCATTCTATGCATTAATTTCATATGTTAATAATTCCATCCTTAAAAGTTATTCTAACTTATCAATATCGATTCTTTTTCTAATCAACCAACTTTTATATTGTAGACTAACTTCAACAAAAGGATGCCTATGACAAGGAAGCCTGACCTCGACACTAGGGTACCTATGGCAAGGAAGCCCAACTTAAGAACTTTCTAATGCAGATACTGTAAAAGTACCTTAAGGAGAGACGGACTAACATACGGAGCTCACATATATCATTCACTTTCATATACAACCAAGAGGGCTTTCAAAAGCATTTTTTAGAAAAACAGAAGTGTGAAGATTGTATTTAAGCATTTCGGTTTGAATCCTTTGATCTCAAAGTGGGATGTAAATTCGATATCAACTCCGATTCTGATGGCTACATCCTTTGGGGTTCATAACCTTATGTATCTTCTTCAAACGTAATGATGTGCATCCCTTCTTTGGATTTTACTCGCATTTCCATTTCGGTGTTAACCCAAAATACATCTTGCATGCCACTTCAATAGTTGCAAAGGTTCATTGAATTCTGATAGCTTTCATTCTGGATGGTCAAGCAAACCGGCTTATGTATATTTTCTTCTCCTTTGATCAAATGGACGGGGTTGTTGAAACGGATGAGTATTTAACAAAGGGGCAACATGGATTCCAAAAGGGTTCAAACGCATGGTTGGAGGGTTCAAAAGGGGTTCGAGGAAGGCTCAGGAAATGGGCCTTGTTAGAGATTCTTAGCTAAGCTCATGTCAAATTATTTCACCAATTCCACCAAATATCACTAGATTTCAGGATTTAAAGAAAGAACAAAACATTAGGGACATAAAAATCCTCACGAAAGTAAAACTTTTAAAACAAGTAATACCTAAAAGAAAGCTATACAAGAAGTTTTAGGAAGTGACAAACTTCCTAAAATGGCGACGAAAAAAAAAAAAAAAAAACAAAGAAGCAGCAGGATGTTAATGGCATGTCCATAAATTTCAAGATATTATTTAGCCTTATGAATTAAATGTCTTCAATTTATTTAGTTTCAAACTAATTGCCCATGATAAATTAATTTTGAACCCAACACTCAATGTTTTCACAAGAATTGGACCGCACCCAATGTAACTTTATGGGCTACCTACGTATCTCCATTTTGATGTCTATTTTGCAGAAACTGTGACAAGTTGTTTGATGTTTGTGGAGAATCAGGTCCTCGTAATTCATAACACTTTCCTTTCTCTTTTATTTGCTCTAACTTTTGCCTAAGCAGCCTTTTCAGGTTTTCCACTTAGTGAGCTTGATTTTTTTTTGAATGCCCTAACTTTTGCCTGGGCAGTCCTTTCGGGTTTTCTACCTAGCGGGCTTGATTTTTTTTAATATCCTAACTTTTGCCTAGGCAGCCCTTTTAGGTTTTCTACCTAGCGGGCTTTTCATTTTTTATTTTTCTTTTTCTAAACTGGTGAGATGAGCAAACTTAATCCTCTTTTATATCTAAAGAAAAATAGTCTCGCTTGATATCGCTCGATCGATTAATGGTGTATAGACTTCACATCTTGGTTCGAACTTTCTTCTTGATATTAACACCTCTTCTTTTTCTAAGCCCCGGTGTACCATTTTTTTTGAGTGGCTTTGAATGCCAATCATTTCTACTTTTCTTTTTTCTATTTTTTTTTGGAAGCCCCATTCTTTGGGAGGAGCCCCACCATTAAATCTCTCGAGTATGAGTATACTATGGGTTGATTCAATTTGGGAAGAATCAACCCCTAGTTACTAATTTATCCTATTTAATCTCTTCAGCTTCATCTTTGTTGACTTTTTCTTGATCTATCTTCAGAATGAATGAAAGGTAGTCACACCACAATGAGGCCATCGCATGATATATTGTCTCTAAACTTAAAAGTTTCATAAGTTTGCTTTAAGCATGATTTCCAAATGATTTCTTTTTTCTTGCGAGAAAATTATTGGTCCAATCTTAATTACCTTAGACAAGTCATTTGTCCCTAAACAATTGATTCCAATTAATTCATGTAGGTTGATTGTCCCATATTCCTTTGCTCAACGAGCTCCAGAGAGACATTTTTCTTAAAATTTACATCCATGCCATAAACATCCACAGATGAAGACAATGCAAAGAAGATGAAGAAGAGAATTTTTTTATTTTATTTTATTATTTTTGAACTCAAAGTGAAATGACAAAACAAAGAAATCCTAAACAACGGATCACCCTAGTCCCACAAGCGAGCTAGGGAAACACTTATTATTAAAAATGAAAACTGAAATCCTACACTACTCAAAGGAAGCACAAACAAAATCTTATAAGCTACTACTCGGCAGAAACAGCTCTTCATCTTTCATGGGCTTTCACTAAGGTTCTCCGTCAAGGGATCCATTGGAAAGGGGTGCGGTGGTGGGCTCAAGCTAACTGATTAGAGAAATTGGATGGTGAGACAACTTTGCGGTCAATCAGATCTTGAATTTCATGGCGAAGGTGGTAGTACTGGTTGGTCGAATGGCCCAGGTATTGATGAAAATTGCAGTACTCATCTCCATTGAAGGATTTGGGTATGGACTTAGGGAGAGGCCTTGGCTCGAGGGGTTGCAAAAGGTTTTGATCTTTCAATATCTCGAGGATTTGATCCAACGACATGTGGAAATCAGTAAATTGGCGGGGTGGATTTTTCTATTGGAAGGCAATATGGGTGGGATAATGATATTGACTTCATCACTTGACTTTTCCTCGAAAATGGTTCGTTGTCTTTTGAGAGATGGTTCGACTTCGATGTCTCCTTTAGTAAGGGTGTCTTCGACTTGGATTCCAGCCCTGGCAAGAGCTTTGAAATTGGGAAAATATTGTGCAAAGAGATACTTGCGATAGACGGGTAACAAACTCTTGAGTACCATTTGGATTTGTTCTTCATCTGTTGGTCGGTTGATCATCTGAGAGGCCTTAGCCCTCCACCTCATGATAAAAGTTGAGAAGGTCTCATAGGGTTCTTGCTTGGTTGTTTCCAAAGCACGACGAGTAACGTCAATTTCTGTATTGTACTGGTAGTGGCTAATAAACTCAATGAAAACATCCTCCCACGTCTTTATCTTAGACTCATCCAAATGTAAGAACCATTTCAAAGCAGATCCGGCAAGCGACTCATGAAACATTTGAGCTAGTAGGTCATCATCGGCCCCACGGGGATGCATGACTCTCACATACATCTTCAAATGAATCTTAGGACAACCCATCCCATCAAACTTTTCCAATTTCGGCATCCTGAAGTGGCTGGGTAAGTGGGCTTTTGGGAAAAAGGAGAGTGAGGTCATGTCCATCAAGTCATCAGACCTTCGGAATCCTTTAAGGGCTTTTTCCAAGGCTTCAATCCTACTATTCAGGAGAATATGCTCTTCAACGAGATATGAAGGATTTTTGGGTTGAGGATTCTTATCCAGGTCCATAGGCTTGACAAATTCAAAGATGGGCTTAGGCTTAAGGGATGATTCTCCTATTTCAGCCCCATTCTTTTCAGACAGATCTTGGGTTGCTTTTAGGGCTAGGAAATAGTCGGCTATTTGAGCTAGGGCTTCCATTCTTTTCTTGGAGGACATGATTATGACAGCACCAGTAGGGGAAACCTCTTCGTTGTTAGCCATATCGGAATTAATAGATGAATCAACACTTAACCCAGGGCCACTAAAGTCAACGATCCAAGCCAGAATGCTCTAAAAAGAAAAGAAAATTTTGAAATCAATTTAAAGCCCCATGATTGTTTTTTGAAAAAGAATGATATTTTACAAAACTCACAAAGCCCCTACTTTCTAGGACATTCCTTTAAAAAGGATGAAGGTTCACACCAAAAGCACGTGAGGTATACTAGGGAATCTTAGGGAAAGAAGCCCCAAGTAAAGACACTCAGAATGAATAGACCTATAGAACCTGGGCTTAAAGTTCGCACAATTCTCACTTTCTCTCTCTACAAGGTCCACAGTCATATGGAGATCACTTGGTAGCATAGCACTACAAATGGCCACGGCCCATAGGCAATGGGGCAAGCCCCGATTGGCACTCTAATCTCGTAGGAGACTTTCCTAAAGGTAACAAAAGAGGAATAGACCTAATTGCCCTACAATCTATGGGTTCTACACTTATCTTGCTCAAACATGTAAGGCAATTGAGGAAAATTCGGTAGCATAACCCTACCATCGGGGTAAGTGGAGAGCTGAAGGATATAGGGACTATACTTCTGACGGGTACCCCAATCAAAGATGAATAATGGTCAAGGACCACTAAACTTTCGAGATCATGGGCCTAAGGCCCACACAATGATCACTTCCTAACCACAAGGCCCACAAACGGGCACAACAACTCGGTAGCAAAACACTATAATAGGCTTGGGCCCAGGAACAAAGAAAGGATAAGGACTATACCTTCGACAACTACCCCAACCTTTAGGACACTTTCCTCATGGGTTAAGAATATTCATCGAAGGTGTAGACCTAAGGCTCCTACTCTAGACCATGGGCCTAAAGCCCAAGCGAATCTCACTTTCAATTTACAAGGCCCCTAAATGGACAAACGGTCTAAAAGCATAGGCTAAAAGCCCACACACCAATTTCACCTCAAACACTCTCACATTCTTTCTTATGAAGATGGGCCTAAAGCCCACGTCTCGAACTCACTGCAGACCTATATCTTCTATCCAAAGGATATGGGTCTAAAACCCACACCTCATATCTTCTCCTAAAGCTTTACAGATCAATACCACTATTTGGGCAGCATAACACTACCACGGGCCTAAGCTCATGAACATATAGGGTACTAGCCTTCATTAGGTACCTTAACTCTTTGAGGATACTTTCCTTAAGAGTTTAGGGCATTTCATAAAGGTCTAGTCCTATAGATCCAAGTCCTAGTGGTTCTACACACTTCACAATCAAGGCTCAAACAAAATCGGGAGGTAAATCCGGCAGCACAACATTACAATAGTGTGTGAACAGGCGATGTAGGGTATGTGTCCTAGAAAGACAGTCTTTATGGACTTATGCAAAGGGTAGGCTGAGTGTCCCTTACTCGCTCGATCCAATCGATATACCTAACCACATGTGACATCAGGAATGCCGCGTGGGTCCAACAGTACGTGATTAGTTCGTTTGATATACCCGAGGGTACTTGGCGAGAAGAGTGATGGCTTTCGCATACATGGAACCCAAGAATCAAAGAGACTGGGCCCAGGGCTAGGCTCATCGTTGGCTTTAGCATACAGCGTCCTAAACATGCAGAGTCAATGCACACACAATGCAGAATTCAAGTCACACAGTCATACAAATGCAAGTGGTTGATTTTATTAATTAATAAATTGAAAAGCCCAAAAATAATTAATTGGAGTTTAGCCCTCGACATCCCCAGTGGAGTCGCCAATCTGTGAACCAGCCAACCTAGATCGGGAGGCCTCTCGTTCACTTTGGGGGGGGTTTCTTGAGTGGATTGTGGACGATGTTTATCCGTCTCGATTTACCCTTCTCTATTATCCTTCTCTATTATCCACTCAAGATTGGGTTTTTGAAAAAGGATGAGAGTTTATAAAAAACTGGGAGTCGCCACCTTATTTTTAGGGAACAAGGAAACCACAAAGAGAGTTTTATTTTCAATAAAACATTGACCCCGTATTTTGGAAAAGCATGGTCTTTTGAATCAAAGTTGGATTCGGGGGCTAGGTTACTAAGAGGGAAGGTTCCAAGGAACTCCTTGTAGGCACCCACCTCGCCCTAATTAAAGGTCTCCTAATTAAGTTTGGGCTATATCAAAATCTTTTCAAAACAATCCTAGTATATCTAATCAACCACAAAATATGAATAATAATATATAATAATAATATATCGTACAAAAAAGTATACAAGAAACCTAAGGATCTTAGGAGACTAGAAGTCAACCTAAGATTGGACTTGCGTCCTATTGACTGCCTACGTACCCTATCAAATGCTTGACAAAGATCAAAGTCCACGTAGTTCGATTCACCCTAGGACTCTCCTATTGTAATGAACTACATCATTTAAAAGTGTTCGACTTTATCTAAGATACTATCTTCGAGAGTTTTTATCCATTCAAAATTGCTTTTCAAAATTATTTGATAATTAAAAGATTTCCAATACGTTTAGGATTTTTAAAAGATATAACTTATCTTCTAGAAGTAAATCTCAATTTAAACTTCCTTTTTCAAAATCAACATTATCCATGAAATTTCATTCCAAAATCATTTCTTTTTCAAAGAAATCATTTCTAATATTAACTCTTTTAAAAGATTCATATCTCATGAAAGCACCATTTAATAAATCAATTTTTTAATAAAAATCATTTTTTCAAAATCTCTCTTGAAGATAGACTCTTAGACTCAATCAATTACTTGAATTTGAATATAGTCCTTACAACAAAGGACAGTCCTAGGAAAGGTCAAGTGACCTTCCTAAACCTAGGGTCTCTATCTAATCCTAAGTTAATCTAAAATCCTAAATACTAATAATAATGCATGCTGAAAATTAAATAAACAAACATAATATTAACCCTACAATGCATGAAAAAATGCCCTAAATGCATGTTAATTTAACTACGTGAACCTAGGCATATTTCTAAGTTAAATTTGGCCTTAAAAATGATTTTTAGAAGTGATTTAAAGATATAAATAAATCTGGACAGATTTAAATATAATCTTTAAATCACTTTAAAAAACCTTAAAAAAAATAATAAAAATGTGACAATGCCCTAGCATGCATCCTACATGAATATACTACAAGACTACATGAAGAAACTATATAAAAATGGGCTTAATAATGATGATTAGGCCACTTTAAAGTATACATTCAAATCTGGATAGATTTGAATATATGCTTTAAATGTCCTAAAAATCAATATTAATCCATGGAAAATTACAAACAAATGTCCTAATCTGCATACTAACATATTAAACTAAAAACAATACAAAACAATAACTTTAGCTAAACACAAGGGGATAAACTCACCTTTGCAAGTTCCCTCGAACACATTTCATATCATTCCATATTTCTAATAATAATGAAGAAAAGAGAAGTAGAATAAACCAAAATATGAATGCATGTTATTCATAAACTCATATAAAAGAATACTCAAACTTTTATCTAAACATACATTCTTATGTGAAAACATGAAATCACATAGACAAAAACTAATTCCTAGTATGCATTCTAAACATGAAATGAATCCTAAACATGCTCCTAACTATCAAACAATAGCTAATATATTAAAACAAAACAAAAGACTCAAAACCCTAAACATACAATATACTTTATGAACCAAACACACAATATGGACTCAAAACAGAAAAACATGCATCTATATTATACAAGCATTAAACCAAACCTATTCTACATCATGCACTCTTATTCCTAACCATTAATACTTGAACTTAATATGATTCCTAAAACATAAAAGAAGAAGAAGAAGACTAACATATATATACTACCCAAAAATCCCTAAAATTAAACTATGTTATGCAAAAACCCACTACAAGAATAATGGTATGCTTAAACATACCTTTAGCCTCCTTCTTCCTTGCTCTAAGCACTCTTCTTTAACCTCGAATGGCTCTAAATTTCGTGGCTAAGGTTGCTAGTGGCTTCTACAAGTGCTCCAAGTCTCCCAAGATCAAAAACTTGCCTCCAACCTAATCCCTAAGTGATGTATATATAGGAAAAGGCTTCAAATCGATCAATGGATGTCATTAAAACCTAAGAAGTGATCTAAGGGTCTCAAATCAGTCTTCCAAGGTCTCTAAGGTCGTGCCAAGTGTCCCAAGCTGAGCTAGATAGCCATTGGAAGAGTCCCAAAGCATCCAAACTCTCAAAAAATCAAAATTGGGCGAATCTGGGCATTAGGCATGGATGACCGTCCACCCTAGGATGGTCGACCGTCCAGCTTAAACGGCCGACCGTCCATTGAGGGATGGTCATCGATCCCTCAGCCCAATTTTGCCCAATCTCAACCCGTCTCGGCTGTTTTCGGCTTTCCGGACCCGTTTCAAGTCCAAATTTGACGATTCAAGCGCCAAAACGATCGTGATTCGATTCTCCATGTTTCTAGAAGATTTTTGGGATGAAAAACCTTAACCAAAGTCAAGGGGTTGAGAGAAACCAAGCAGATTAGCTGTTTTAGGCCTATCGGGCCCTTTTAGGGTTTTGAAATCCACTAACCGATTGGCCTCGAAATCATTTATTCTTCTTGAAACAAGTTTTAAAACGTTTTAAGAAAGTGTTTTGAAGCCTTTGAAGGCTTTTGCTTGAACTGAAAATGATGTGCGCAATAGATTCCCAAGCGTAGGAGTCTACCGGTCGTCAAACAATAAATACTAGGGAGTCCCTAGGTCATATCCACAGGGAGTGGAATAGGTCCAAATGATCATTAGGTGTTGATAACCAATGAATGTAAAAGAAAGTGTAAAATCATGGGGGTTTTGATTGGTGATTGTTTTGTTTATACTAAAATGATGACAAATTATAAAAGAAAACTACTTAAGTCAAGTAAGATGAATTATATGGGTTCATTCCTTCTAAACCTTTGGTACATGTATTTCTCACAATGATTTCTCATCTAGGATCCATTTAAGAATGGTATTTGATGGAAGATTTAGCAATAAAAACATTTGGAAAAGAATTCTCATCTCGAATCCATTGAAGAATGGTCTTTGATGGAAGATTTAGCAATAAAAGCTCAATTGAGTAACCCAAAATGATGGAATAAAACCTAACACTCTCTTTGACATTTTAGCAAACATGTGGCATGCATATGTGCTCAATAACCAAAATATCACAACTTACTGTTCATACAATGGTCATGAATATGACACCACATGGGTTCACAAGATAAAAGAGGATTAAACATTATTCCACAAACATTAAAGGTTCAAGAAATGAGAAAATACCATTTACCTAGGGTTTGGAGAGGAAATCCACCATAGAACTCACCTTCTTGGTGTTTAGCTAGCCAAGAAAGTTGACAAATGAACAAAGATGAACAAGAAATGCAAGAAACATTGAAATAAATGCTATTCTATTGATTGAAGATAAAGAAACAAAGTTAAACAAGCTAAAAACTAAATTACATTAGACAAACTTGAAGAAAGAACTAATCTACTCCTAATCTATTCCTAAACTAAGAGCTAAACTAAGAGAACCCTAGAAAACTAAGAAAAAACTAAGAGACAAGGTTAGAGACCCTTGTTTCAGCTGAGAAAGTCCATTAAAAACCCCCCATTAGGGCTACAAACATGGGGACCAAAGGACAAGAGTGCCCTTGCAAAAAGGGCAAATTTCAAGCAACCCGGGTGAATTCTCGAGCAGGCGTACCGGTACCTTTTTTAGGGGGTACCGGTACCTTTAGGTACTGCAAAGGGGGTACCGGTACCTCTTTAGGGGGTACCGGTACCCTTTAGGCAAAATTTCCCAAAATGCTCTAAAAATGCCTTGCGAAAGCCTCCGACTTCAAATGGTCATATCTCTCTCGTCCGAAGTCGGATTTGGACGTTCTTTATATGCACGCGAAGCTTGAGAAGTATTCTTTCCAACCATGGTGGTCTCATTATCCAATTAAATCTGGAGAGAAACAGTTTTTCCAAAATGTCCAGATTGGTCGCTTTTTTCACTTCATGACTTCTTTTGCCCATATCTCCCAAACCACTTGGCATTTAGCTTTGAAATTTGATATGTGACATCTAGACACACTTAGAAGTATGTTCTATAAGTCCCATGACCTTTGAAGACTTCCAAGGCTTGACTCCAAGCTCTCACTTTGCATGCAAAAAGCATCCATTTTAGCGCATTCGACCTGCAAGGGCTCAAAAACAACAAAAGAGTCAAACACACCTATTTACAAGAATAAATGGCTCAAGTATGTACAAAATAATGGGAATAATGCAATAACAGTATGTAATATTATGGTGCAATCACCCCCTCCAACTTGAACCTTACTAGTCCCTAGCAAGAACTAGCATAAAAACAAAAGCTAAACAAAGCAAACAAACCTAACTAGTCCACTTTCGCAGGAAAATGCGATTGCATTTAGCGTATGCAACAAGCCTTTAAACCCCTAGGTTCCCCCTAGTGGACGAGTTGTAGTCTTGTGAGGGGTTGCAGAAATGACACCCACAAACATGAAGAGTACATTCCCTTTATTCACAATGGTTAAGAACAAATTTCAACAAAATAGGCATGCATAGAAATCTATCTTCTCATAAGTTATGCAATGGTTTGAACTAGATTTGCATAAATAAAATCCTTGTGTTAGTGAAAAGAATCATTCAAACACATCCCAAACCATTAAATGCACCAAGCTTAAGCAGAATAGATGAAAAGAAAAACAAACACAACAAAGTAACACTTGAACAAAAATTTATTCACATAGGCGAGAGATTGATAATATATAATGTGTGAATGAGAAAATGCTACTCAAATGGATGGATTGTAACACAATGAGAAGTTATATGTACAAGAGATACATGGAAATAAGTGAAAAAGGGGGAAAATGAACAATAACATACATAAACATAAAAGATAGTAAAATTGCAACAAAAGCTAAACATAAGCAATTCATGGAATCAAATAGGTCTTTTGTTGCTCAAAAATGCCTTTAGGTGCAAGGATGGATAACAATAAGAAATGTGATGGTTTTATAATGTTGTATAGGTTATCTACCCAATCATCACATACGCAAAAATATAACCTAAAAACACAAGACTACTATAACACAAACACAAACACAAACTATACACAATACAAAACTACCCACAATTACAACAACTAAACTCAACCCACAATGAACAAGAACAATGTGCCAACCAATTGAAGCAGAAAAACTCTTGAGTACATAGGAAATGTGAATGAAAGGCTTGAGGGCTTTTATTGTTGCAATCTTTTTTTTTTTTTTTTTT
>JAESVK010037586.1:0-11202 GCA_017140935.1 Hamamelis virginiana
ACTTAAATTTTACTGTGAATTAATGTGAAGATAAAGAGCTTAACTTTTCTTGCAGCCGGATTGATCGGATGAACTTGCAAGGATTGAAGCTACTGGGGGCCTCGTAATCTTTGTGGATGGACCGCAAGTTCAAGGAATTCTTGCTATGTCCCGAGCAATAGGTAATCTTTTCCAATATCAATGGGATTGACATCATGCTATTTTATTCTTGTCAAAAAAGGGACTAACAATATTTTGGGTTTGGATTAATATGACTTGTGATATGAATGGATTTTGCTATTGTTCAGTTGTGGATGACCACATTGAGGAGGACAAGTAAAGAGTTGAGAAAAACATGTTCAGGGTGTGGTCACTTGATTCTAAACTGCTTGTTTTTTGACAATCTAATCTAGGCTCTTACCCTTACTAAAGGCAATTTTTCTTGTAGTACACATGACTGAGTTCTCCACTTTTAGAACGAATATGCCATCCTTAGATTTTTTTATTTTTTTTAAGGTTTCTTTTCAAAGGTCTTTATCATGTCAAAGGAAATGGAACTTTTATTTCCTTTCAAATGTCTCTATCGGAGAGAGAATGGCATTTCATTTTAAATTAAGGTGTTAGTCTTGTCATAATATGAGAGAGAGAGAACTTTCATATATAAGGAAGCCAGCACATGAACTTAGTAACTTCACATAAAAAGTAAAATTGCCAATCCTACCATGAGAAAATCAAAAGGGGCCAAATTTATGTTTTGTCCACAAATTTTTATGTTTTCTATATATACCACAAATTTATCTTTCATTATCAAGAATGAATATATGTACAAGATTTTGAGTACAAAATTTATAGTACAAAGTCCAAACAAGATCAGACAAAATCGGAGAAACTAAATTAAGTCTTCACAAATCTGGTGAGCAGGCTGCTGCACATGCTGTGCTCAGCTGTGGGCTGCTATGTGTGCCATGTTAATGTGTTATGACTCATTCTCTTTTAGAATGTGTCGGTGTTGGCTGATTAAAATATTGCAGTATGTGGCATATATTAATTTTCTAATAAGTGAGGATTGGTAACCACAAATTCTACTGATGATACATCTATTTCTCTATATATAAAAGTGTGAATGTGGGAAAATCATCTGATTGACCAAAATATCCCTATGTAATTGTAAAAGATATTGTCTCTTAAAATTCCACACTTTACAATAAATAGACTTTCTAAAAAAAAAATTTGAATTAAAATTATATATGAATATTAATTTATTTTTAACTATAACTCAAATTTTCAAACATAATCTCACTGAATTTCATCAATAAAATTTTATTAATATGAAATTAATTCTACTAAATAGAGTAAAAGTCTTATTATTAAATTAAATTTCTTTCAAATTTTAATTCATTTCTAGATAAAACATTATTTTGCAAACAATTGATTACTATAAAATATCAAGTAAATTGCTAATTTCTAATTCTTATTTCCAATAAAAAAATTAAATAAATTTTTGCTAATATTTTTAGTACTCTTTTTAAAAAAATTTATAACATGAAACATGCTTTCTATGTTTGTAATGTAAGCTAGTATTTGATTTACTAGAAAGTTTCCGAAAATGAAAATTTATATTTTTCAGATTTGTAGAAAATATTTGTCTACTGAAAAGAGTCAATAATGGGATCCACAATTTTTTTACTATTTTCAGTAACAATCAAATGCGCGCACAAAATTAAAAGTGAAAGAAAATGAATTTCTTTTCCATTTCTTTCAATCAAATGGGCCTAGCAATTGATCCCATTAGATAGTTGTCCACCACCTGTGAAACTATTTCATTTTGCATAGCACTTTTAAGGTAGAATCACTATAAATTAAATCATTACATAGACATGATAGTGGTTGGTTTTTTTGTTTTTTTTTTTTTTACCTTAATTAGGAAGTCCATTGGACTTATAAGTTGCACGGCAGAGAGTAGCTCTCTCCTTTTTAAACCCTTCGATCCCCACCTTGAAATAGGCGTAATTCAAACTCGGGTCTACTATATATATATATATATATATAATCATCAATAGATTTTACCTGTAAATTAGCCAGCACCTTCCATAGATAGCAGCTTTCACAGCAGACTAAGAGCATAATCTCGGCATGGAAAATCCATACTCGGGGATGTATTGATTTCTTTTTAGTAATAATGCAACGAGACCCCAATATTTTGACAATAAAAATATAAATTAGGAAAATGCAAAAAAGGTACAGAGAAGGGTGTGGGTTCCGATATTTCATAATGGGTTTCACTATTTCACTTTGTCAGCTATCAAGAAGGCTAGTGAGTCTTAGGAGGCCTGTAAATGCTCCATCCACCATAAACAACGCTTTCAAACTTTGTGATTGACAGCAAACGTTATCTAAATATATGTACCTAATTTTTATGAACCATAGTCTTCATACAATGTCTGAATACTATGTGCATGTTTTTCACGAGTCTTCAACCAACCAAAACTTTGTCACTTTTTAGTAGACGTGTCAAGCTTTGAGTGGTGTATGAAAAAAAATAAAATCAGTTTGAGAGGAGAGACAACACCACTCAAAACAGGACACGTCAGGATAATTTTTAATATTAGGTTAAAGTGTATGGTGCTATAGCATTTTTCTAACATTAATGAAGCCCTCCTCCAGCCTGGCCGGCCAGAAATAATGGGAGCATCGGACGTTTTGGCCCCAACTAGAGCCATGTGAAAGCGATCATGTGGGACTTGTATAAATAGTGGTTCGGGCATTGGCATTATTCGCAAACAATTGTAGCATCACTGAAATTAATGGCTCTCCATCTTTACGTTCTTCCCCTTTGCTGCTCTCTCAAAACTGAAATTAATAGCATCACTGAGTTAATTTCTTCATCAAATGTATTCTTCTAGATAATTTTAAAAATATTTTTATTTTCGAATTAAAAATTACTACTTTTAAGAATGACTCATCCACCACAAACCATGCTACTGGGCTACATTGTCTGTGAGAGTTAATTTCAAAGTTCTTTCATTGGGCCACATTATTGTCTGCTAGTACGTACATGCTACTGGCCACAATTTTCTGAAATAATGGGGTTTATATTTCTTGCTACTGGTGCATTTATATTGGTGCATCGCCTTTTGAAAGATACAACTACCAGAAATATAAGGGCCCATATATATATATTCATCAATCGGTGCTAGTCTACTCAAACTATGTCAATCGAATCCGAAACTGACCTCAGCACTCTCACGTCAGGCCCAAAAGGGCCAAATTTCAATTATATATATATATATATATATATATATATATATAGAGAGAGAGAGAGAGAGAGAGAGAGAGAGAGAGAGAGTTACATTCCAACTATCTCTTAAACATCAAAATTTTATTACGGAAGGGGGTAGGAATTAACTTTGACTAGGGCTGGCAAAATTGGCCCAGACCCATCAACCCACCCGACATTATTGGGCTTGGGTTGGTATAATTTAATAAACGGGTCATAATTGGGTCACCCAATTAAATCCATTTATAATTGGGTTGGATATGGGTAACCCATGGACACCCATTGGATACCTAACTAATTAAATCCATTTTATATGATTTTTGTTCTTAGATTTGTGACATATACCCATATAATTAGTACCATGTCTTGACCCATGAAGTATATTATGGGTCGACCCGACCCACAAACCCATATATCATGGGTTGACCTTTTTTTTTTTTAAATGCATATACACGCCAACAAAAAATAAAAAAACTTAAAAAAAAATTACCGCATTTAACAATAAATTTTAACTTGTCATATATATACAAATCTCGTTCGAGATCTCTCTCTTCCTGTATCGACCCGACTCATCAACCGATATATCATGGGTCGACCCTTTTTTATTTTTTTAATTTTTAAAATAATGCATATACATGCCAACAAAATAAAATAAAATTGCAACATTTAACAACAAAATTTAACATGCCATATATATATATATATATAGAGGCCGGTTACAGTGAGCAACTCGCTTACTAAGCGACGCCACCAATCCCGATGCCAAGAAAATCAAACGGTGCTTACCTCGAGACTCGCCGACATCATTCTGCCTCATGTCAGCTACGCGCGTGGTGGAAAAAAAAAGTTAACTTCAGTTGTCGCTGGCCATTTAAATACATAATTAATTTGTAAACCAATTACTTTCCAACACTTGTTAACTTAATTAATTTGTAAACCAATTACTTTCCAACACTTGTCAACTTTTATTTTTTATGCACACAAATATTATCAGCCACAATCCTACAAGCAGTGGCTGGGCCAACCACGATCCTTCAGTCAGTGGCTGGCCATTTTATAAAAGAAAATCAATTTTTTAATTCTCCACCACGTGTCATTTCTCTATACAACCCGAATGCATATATATGCCAAATTGGAACCAGCCACATTCTTTCAACCAGTGGCTGGCCCAACCGCTATACTTTAACAAGTGGTTGCCTTTTTTTAAGCCTATTAAAATCAATTTTTGGAACCAGCCACATTCCTTCATCTTTTTAATTTTTTTAAATCTATCTGTGTCTGCCATTTTAATTGTTATGCATATATTCAATAACATCAACATGTAGCAATTTTGTAATAGCTTTACTTAATATCATTTTCAGAGAACTATTTTTTTGCATATCTCTTTATAATTATGCCCAAATCAACTCGACATATTAATTTCATAGTATAAGGTATTGTGGCAAAAATTAGGAACCTAACTTTGACCAACTATCCTATATCTTTTGAGTAATCTAAATGTGATTATCACTTATCTCTATGGATCAAGTAGAATTTTGAGTTCTAAAAGTAATTTTAAGCAAAGCTGGTTCAAATGAGGTCAAAGTTCGCCTCCCCTGAATTGAATTCCTAGCTTCGTTACTGCTGGCGTACTTGGGTCTAGGTAGGGTGAACCAAGGACGCGACCCATATATATAAGCATTAAGCAAGGATATCAGACAACGGGATTTAAGGGAGACTATTCCTCATAAATGCCCTATTTGCATAATACTATCCACGGTCCCCCTTCACACAATTATTATCCCATGTAAGTCGAAGTGGCCAGTTCCGAATTTCCACATTTCCAATTTATTATGAAAGTGCTGGATTAATTAAAAATTTTAAATCAAATGTTGTGGCAATATAATTATTTTTATTTTTATTTTTTGTATATTTAAAAAAATGCACAAAAGTAGAAGAATCATTTTAATGTCACATTATTTGGTTTAAAAAATTTGAAAAATTATAATTTGTCCATATGAACTATAGATCGTTTTCACATTGTTTCATGTGGTATCGATTGCATCAATATACCTCCGATATATTTTAGTATAATAAATTGTTCTCTTCTGTCAGTTCACTGTTGGTTTAACTGATCACAAAAACTCAGTCATGTGAACGCACGTGACTGAATTCTCCACTTTTAGAACAAATATTCCATTCTTAGATTTTTTATTTTTTTTAAGGTTTCCTTTCAAAGGTCTTTATCGTGTCAAAGGAAATGGAACTTTTATTTCCTTTCAAAGGTCTTTGTCGGAGAGAGAATGGCATTTCATTTTAAATTAAGGTGTTTGTCTTGCATGTCTTAATATGAGAGAGAGACAGAACTTTCGTAAGGAAGCCAGCACATGAACTTAGTAACCTCACATAAAAAGTAAAATTGCCAATCGTACCATGAGAAAATCAAAGGAAAAATGATTAAAAGGACTCTAAATAAGATCTTATTTATCAAGAAGTCCAAAGCAAAAAATGTTATACCGATAAGCCCCTTTAAGACAAATATAAAGTCAACTAAGAACATATATTTGTCTATTATACCCTCATCCTTAATTTCAGTTAGGATTTAGTTACCATATTTATTATCCTTAATTTTAGAGTATTATCATAATACAAATAGATTAACTTAATTTTAGAATTTTTTTTTTTTGAAATTTAAATTATATCATTAGATTAGGTAGATCCATGAGCATCTATTGACCTGAAAGTATTTTATTTTGGAAGAAAAATCTCTATTCCTATTCCCGGTGTATACTTGAAGTTTTCTAACTTTATCATCGGTAGGAGTCTTAGACACTACACTATCAGCAGGAGTCTTAGCCATATCAAATGACAATTCATCCGCCCACATTTTTTATCCCTATCACAACGTTAGCTTTATCAATATTGACGTTTTTTTCATTGGGTTAGAAGAACTTTTTAATAGTATCAAAACTCAAAATGTATGTAAATTCTTGAACTCAAATGATTGATTTTTGGGTTTCCAACTTTCCATGCAAATAACATGAGAAAAAGGAAGCTAAAAGATAGAGTCATGATTCATGAATCTGCCCAGCTTCTCAATTCTCCAAGTAGTCATGTATCTGTCCAACAAAAATAAAACAATTCCAAGAAAAAGGAAGCTAAAAGATAATCTGCCCAGCTTCTCAATTCCAAGTAGTCATGTATCTGTCCAACAAAAATAAAACAATTCAACAAAAACAAAACCATTGAATCATGAATGCCCACAAACATAACCTTTGCTAACTTTCCCATTTAATATAATACAAATAAGAAATAAAAAACAGTTAGCCATAAGTCTTTGTTTGCAAGACACCCATCAAATGTCACGCGGCTGTTTAAGTGACAACCACGTGGATCTGATATAGCAACTACGTGGATCTGACGTGGATTAAGTTGCCATTAATCAGCCAACTTATGTTAATAAACTGTCATTAATTAGCTAACTTAAGTCGCATCAGATCCACATGGTTGCCACGTCAGACATATGTGACTACTACGTAGATAATGTGATCGCACGTGACATTTAACTAACGAAATATTAGTTCCATCAGTCAATGTCTTATATGGGTACAACTTTTAAAATTTATGGGGTAAATCAAGAAAAACTAAAGTTTAGAAATCACATTAGTATTTCACTCAAATTTCAAAGGTACAAAAACGTCATTAACCCAAATATTATCTAATTCAATCTAATAAGTAACTTTTTAAAATTACGAAACTTCATAAATATATTTGTAAATACATTAATAATTTAAGATGAATACTTATGCAAAAAAAAAACAAGTTGAACACCTTTTTCAAGTCGAAGAACTAATGGAAGGGTGCAAATTGCCACAAATCAAAATTATAGGGGATCAATACATGTTTACGAATTAAAAATATAGAGATACTAAATGTAAATCGATTATTGTTGTTGTAATAATATTATAATTTAATTTGTCAAATTTAATAAAGATGCTACTGCGCGCATGCATTATGCTTCGTGTGATTGGAAAAGAAAACATCTTTGTTGTTTTATCGGCAACCAAGTGGAGCTTATTTAATTATCTATGTTCGCAAAAGTACGAAAAGTTGGTGCTATAAGTAAAAGGAATATTGTTTAGTTAAAATTAAGGAGGATTGTTGTCATTGTTAATTAAGGCCCATTTATCAAGTAGAATTTTTTAAATTATGTAAAATATTAATTGAAAATATGTGCGGGCACACACACACAAACACACACACATGTGTGTGTATATATATATATATATATATATATATATAAAATACTGATCAGTTGCAGTCCGGACTGCAAGTGGACTGCACGGCCATTTGGCAGTGCTTCGGTGGTCGGTTCCAAATTCCGACCGTTGGATATGATGCTCACCCCCTGCATGTGACGCCTACAAAAAATCATGCCGATCCGACGGTCGGAATTTTGTAAAACCAACCTTAAGCGGACTAAAATTACCAAAGACTATATATAAATTTCATTTATGTGTAAGGCTGGTTTTACGTATCACATGCCCCAGCATTTCAAATTATAGATTGCATCTCAAATAAATTATACTAATATATCACATGCCATGCATTTAGTCCATGAATTTTAAAAGTTGTATCAATGAAGGATACTGATTAATGGAACCAAAATTCCATTAGTCAAATGTCACGCAGCTATCTCAGTGACAACCATGTGGATCTGATGTAGCAATTACGTGAATCTGACGTGGCTTAAGTTGCCATTAATCAGCCAACTTAAGATAATAAACTGTCATTAATCAGCTAACTTAAGTCGCATCAGATCCACGTGGTTGCCACGTCAGACTCACGTGACATTTAACTAACGAAATGTTAGTTCCATTAGTCAATATCTTATATGGGTACAACTTTTAAAATTTATGGGCTAAATCAAGATTGAAAAACTAAAGTTTAGAGATCACATCAGTATTTCCTTTAAAATTCAAGGTAAAAAAACGTCATTAACCCAAATATTATCTAATTCAATCCAATAATTAACTTTTTAAAATACATATTTTCCAATTACCAACCAGCCACCTATATAATATATAAGCATAATAGATCATAATGTGCGACTCTTCTTCACAGATTCCACCACTCATTGATTGGTCAATATCAAATTAAAAAGATGTTTCTTGTCTTTGTTTCCATCGGGTGAAACATTGACCATAATTAAATTGATTAGCGAATCAATTAAGTTCAAATGGCATATTCTACTTTGACAAAACAAATTAGCTCAAAATTAGTAAACAAGACTTTCCCTAAAAGGAATAGACTAAAAAACCTTCAAATTTAGTAAATTACTAAAACAAACAACAATATATATCTCCCTTACTAAAAACCAAATGATTTTGAATGACCAGTTTCAATCAATTAAAAATGAGAATCATCCTCTAGATATCTGTTCAGCTTCTTCCAGCTACTTTCAATCAATTTTCTTATGTGTTTGCGAGCAACTTCCTCAGAATGACCAGTTTCATGCATGTAACACACAATTGAACTTGCAACTTCACCTCTTGCTAACTCGGCCTGTATCAGTATGACAAACAAGCAAATGACATGGGGTGTTAATCTAAGTGTGCATGGTTACTTTAATTTGGAGGTACTATCACTTCCAATGGTACGTGTAGCCTTTGTTTGGATCTCGAAAAAAAAAAAAAAAAAAAAAAAAAAGGGTAAAAATTGATTAGATCGAAATGGGTGCAAGGCTTTACATCCCAAATTTTTATTATTATTTTTTAAAAGTATCTCAAATAAATCCAAACCTTTAATTTATTATTAAGGAAAGGGTCTGCTGAACCTCGAAGAAGAGAAGAATTGGATCATTCATTACTTCATTTTGGAAATACATTTAGGATAATTCTTTTATTTATTTATTTATTTAGGACATTTAGCGTTCTCCTTAGAAATGGATTTCTTTTTCGAAACAATTTTTAAACTCTTCATTTCTTTCTTTTTCCTTTTTTTTTTTTTTTTATAAATAGTTTTAACAAAAATGACCTTTTTTCTAAAATAATTTCCAAAATGACCTTTTTTTGTGTGGGTATAATCATTTTGCCACCGTGGCAGTTGACCGAGTCAACTCAGTTATATTAGGGAAAAAATATTCAACTCGGTCATTTTGAGAATATTTTTCAAAAAAGAGTCATTTTTGTTAAAACTCTTTCTTTTTTTTTTTTCTTCAATTTTTTCTGTTAGAATTGCAAAGCACAATTATTAAGGATATTTTGGGTGGTTGATTGCATACCGCTGAAGTACCAAAATCATTGCAAAGTCGATATACCATGGACGGCCAACGCAAGAGATCATGGTAGTTTTCTAAGCCTTGTAGCTCCTCCTTCGTGATATTTTCAGTCACTGAAAAATAGGCATGATTTAGTATAGCAGCTGTTGATACTGAAACCCATGCATTGTTGAGATACTCTTCCATCGTTGGGCAGGGCCGGCCCTGGGATTTGGGTGGCCCTAAGCGAGTTTCTAGAATGAGGCCCTTCTACAATTTGACGTATATATAAAAAAAAAAAAAATTGTATACCTTAATTTCTATTATGCTAAAACCTACAACCATACTACAACAAGCAATTCACAAAAGAGTTTTCATTTGGCTCACCCAGAACCTCCTATCACCATTCACTAATACACATATATCAAACAAATATCAAAATACTTAATCTATTAAAATGATTATAATTTAAATATATAGGAAATAAAGAAAAAAATGAATATAATCTACTAAAAGAAACACACCCATAAGTTTTTAGGTTGCTAATATAGAAGTTCTTAACATACTAAGAGAAATACACCCACAGATTTTTAGTTGCTAATGTTCACAGTTTGTACAAATGTGTATACTGAAATAAAATTATGAACCTTATTACACCGAATCATCGAATATACAACCTAATTACCTAAAGTACCATAATTTGAATCATGAATCAAAACTAGGGTTTTCACCGAGTGTTGATTCTGTGATTCTCCTAAAAGAATGAGTTTTTGAGTATAAAATGGAGCTAGCGAATTTGTAAAAGAGGCGAAAACTTTAGAATGAAATGGAAAAAGGATTGAGATTATGAATATAAAAAGCGTACCTTTGAGAGATTTAGGGTTTAAAGAAGAAACAAATCGCAGAGAGAGGGAGAAGCGAAGGGTCTCGTTAGGGCCTTAGGGGAGGCTTCGAGTCTTTAGCTTTGCTGTTGCTGCTTCTTGTGCTATAATAAAAGAGGATCAAACATTGGGCCCCTTTAGATTGGAGGACTGATAGATGAAACCCCCTTGTGAGAGTATAGGGCCTTAAAAAAAAAATTGGACCCCTTTAAATTGGAGGCCTCAAACAAATGTTTTAGGTGACAAAAGCCAAGGGCCGGCCCTGTCGTTGGGATGTCTTTAGTGTGAGTCCACTTTGCTTCCAACAAGAACGCTTTGCATAAATCTATCCACTAAAATGAAAATGAGATTACATGCTACATACAATTAATACTATTAAAAATCTTATTCAATCATGTCTATTTTTCACCCGACGTGTCCCCCACGATTGGAGCCAGACTAGCATCGTAGATTGATTGACGTGGGATTTATGCCTATAATTGAAGTCTAGCTCCAATAATGGAAGCTAAAAAATGAAAGATGTTTAAAATGGACGGTTGAATAGAATTTAATTAGCTAATTAATACTACTAAATGGGCTCCTGTGTATACCGCTTTTGTTAGGTATGGTATGCTGTTCTCTCCTTGATCCTTGAGAGTGTCATAACCCATTTCATTGACGCTGTTATAGAGCACTAGGAAGCAAAGCTTCATATAGTCAGGAAGAGTTTTCACAGCGATGACATCCCATCTGAAAACACCATTGATATTAAAAAAATACGATTAGTAAGTAAATTGAACAATATAATGCTATAAATCCCAAAAATATTCCCTAAAAAGTATCACAAA
>JAESVK010037587.1:1763-12824 GCA_017140935.1 Hamamelis virginiana
TACATACATGTATATTTCTTTCCACATTGATTTGATTTTAAGTTTATTTTATTTGATGTCCATCTTTTGAATGACATTCTTAGATCTGAATTCTGTTACATGGGTTATAATCTGGTAATTTATGCAGTTGCCTCTATGTCTAAAAGTTACAAATTATAAACATTTTTTGGCGTGTTTTATGTAGTTTAATTGGATAAGAGGTAGAGTTGAAGAACTCCTCAATGACAAGATAACCCCTGTTCTTTTTAATCAAAATGGGTTTGGGTTGAATATATGAAGTAGATTGTTTAGAGAGGAATTATTTTTGGACTAGATAACAAGGATATTTACATGGGTTGATGATGCTGTTACAAGGTGACCAACAGGCTGCACTCAAACAAAACAAATTAGCTATCAGTGTCCAAGATGGTGTCTGAGACATATGAGTGTCACGAAGACCCAGAAAGGGCAAAAGAGAAAAATTTCCATAGAATAAGAAAAAATGTAAATCCTAATTAAGAACACAGGTTGTGTACTGAATCCTTCCAATTAAAATTAGCATCTAAGTCTTTTTTTTTATTGAAGGGGGGAAAAGAGAGGAAAATTTCCATAAAATAAGAAAAAATGTAAATCCTAATCAAGAATCCATACCCAAGTTCATGTAACACGACAAAGTATATATGTGGGCCAACATAGGTCAGAGAAAAAATGGATACCTTAGGTTTTGCACTTAATCCTTCGAATTAAAATTAGTATCTGAGTTTTTTTTTTTCTCTTTGAATAATTGAAATTGAAACTTACAGTGTTCATTTCTGTCTTAGTTTATGCGAGTTAAATATTACATGTGGATTTATTAATTACAGGAATTGGCTTAAGTCTTGTGCATGCTTATTCAAATGCACCCTTAAGGTATCCATTAAAGGCATTATAGGACATGGTGTTTACATGATGTAAGTGTGGATACTCCTGGCACTTGGACATGCACCCGCACTAGACACCCATACCCAAGCTCACGTATCACGACAAAGCATATATGTCCAACAAGGATCACTAACGAACTTATATATTTGGGCTCAGACAAATTCACATGGTTAATGTAAAGAGTGCTGAACTAGAGAGAGAGATCAAGTGCTCTCTCATTTATCTCATATTTTTTCCTCCGCTGTGCAGCTGTTTAGTGCTTTCGATTATTTTTAAGAGGATCCTCTTTTTGATTCTCTCTCCGTGTTTTTTTTTTTTTTTTTTCCTTATTTGTTCTGTGTATGCTTATTTATATTTCTTATTTTTAGGTGCTTCTTGGTGTTTGAGCTTTTGGCCGCTGTTATTCAGGTACGCTTTTTGCCCTTCATTTCATTTGTCATTATTGAGATATCTTTTGCCCTGTCTAGGTGATGAATTCTCTGTTTTATCAAAATTTCCCCCCTTTGTAGATAAAAAATGGTTGTTTCTAAGTTTTTTATCTGTGTTGATGTGATGGCCAGGAAATGGAGTGTAGTTTCTTAGTAATTTACTTTTCTTTCCCTGTTTATTGATGGGGGGCATTTATTTTTGCCACTTATTGATGAGGGGCCAATGGTTTGGAGCTCTGGTGATATGATAGTCAGATTTCTTGGTATCAAATTGTGTCTTCGTATTAGTTTCTTATATGGAGAGGGACTATCAATTTGTTTCTTCATGTTAGTTTCTTATATGGAGATTTCTTTGTGGGTTGTTGAAAACATAGAGCAGGTAATATGGATCCTGATAAGCAGGCTAGACGCCGTTTACTTGATAGGCAAAGATATGCCAGGGATAAATTGTGCAGGCAAAGTAAGCAATGCGTTCCTGTGCTTTTGATTTTCTGCGTATTTATGTTATGTTATATTAATTAGTCTTGTGAAATTACTATTTTAAGACAAGATTATATTTTTCTCTTTATAATTGTCATGAATAAAAATTCATAGGTGATCCACACTTAATGAACGAGTACCTTGAAGCCAAAAAACGTAAGCGAGATGCAGCTGCTCATCGACGGCAGTCATCTACGATTAATAGAGGTTGTTGATATGGGATTACTCAAATTATGGAAACATACAGCCATGACTTTATGGCATTGATTAATGTTGTTCGGCTAGATAAGCGCTGATTATGTTGTTACTTTGCCATTTTCATTTTCAGTTCCAATGTGTGAGAAGGACAGCACTGCTGTTTCTGCATCTATGATATATGAATCTGGTAGAATTTATGCTATTTGTGTGGTATTTTTAAATCAGCGTATGTTTGGCCTCTAATTGTGGCACGATTTGTATTTAGAGTATTCTTTTCCTCATTTTAGGTTCGTCCTCATCTACTGTTCGAGAGCACAATTTTTCTGTGCCTTCTTTCTGTTCATCAGTGGGTCAAGATTTATTAGCTTGTCCATCAGCTGAGCATTCTGAGGGCGTGCCTTTTAGTATGCCAGTTGAGTCGATGCCTACACAAATTTTTATTTTGCCAAAGGTTCCACCATGCTCATTTTGTAAAGCCGCTCGCTTTCATTATGAACCAAAGAGTTTTTGTTGTTTGGAAGGTAAAATTTCGCTTATATTGCCCGATCCTCCACCTGAGCTTGTTTATTTATTAACTTCTAGCGAGCCTGATGTGATATCATTCCGGACTTTTATACGCACTTATAACAATCATTTTGCATTCACTTCACTAGGTGTTACGTATGATAGGGATTTGTGTAGGGGAAACAATGGCGTTTATACATTTAGAGTTCAAGGACAGATGTACCATTATATTGATCAGCTGATTCCAAGAAACGGTTCACCCTCTTGCTTACAATTATATTTCTATGATACTGAACATGAGATGGAGAATAGATTAGCACAGTGTAATAGGCTTAAGCCTTCTATTATTAGTATTCTTATGTCTATGCTCCGAGAGAATCCTTACTCTTCATTTCTTCATAGCCTTGCTTCTCTTCCTGATCTAGAAAATTAGATAATTACAATTAAGAACACTGCAGGGTTAGATCAAAGAGTTTATAACACTCCGTCTGTTTCTCAAGTGGCTGCAATCTGGCCAGAATGTAATGAATCTGATGCTCCAATTGATAGGGACATAATTGTTCGTACCCATCAAGATAAAAGGCATAGGGTTAATTACTTCTTTGGCTGCTACGATCCTTTGCAGTATCCACTTTTATTCCCTCGGGGTGAAAATGGGTGGCATACAGGTATTCAGAGAGCTGAAATTGGGACTGGGCATAGTATTTGTTTTAATGAACAGGTTGTTGACACCCATCGTGTTAATTCAATAGAGGAAGTTATTGCAGCAGAGTCTGAAAGTAAGTAGCTTTTTTTTGGATGGAATGTTTATTTGCTGAATGATTTTTTAATGGGTGTGTAAAATTTGTATTTCGTGCTGTTAGTGTTCATATTTATTTAAACTATTTCCTGGCAGATCTTTCCGATAATCGGAAAAAGCGACGCTTGACTGTTTCGGCAAGAGAGTATTATTGCTATAAGTTTCAAATGAGAGAAAATGCTTCTTTGATTCTTAGGAGCGGTCGCCTTTTGCAGCAATTAGTTGTTGACATTTACATTAAACTCGAGAGTTCTCGGCTTGATTACTTTCTTCTTAACCAAAAACAGATTCGAGCTGAACTTTATGATGGTGTGGTTGATGGCATAACTCGTGGAGAAACACGGGGTGATGCTATTGGGCATCGAATTATTTTGCCATCGTCCTTCATTGGTGGACCTAGGGACATGCGTCGTCGGTTTACTGATGCAATGGCCTTGGTCCAGAAATTAGGCAAGCCAGACCTCTTCATAACCATGACCTGTAACCCTTCTTGGCTAGAAATAAAAGAGCACCTTGCAAAAGGGGAAGAAGCTCAAAATCGTCCTGATTTAGTGGCTCGTGTGTTTCGAGCGAAGCTTGAGGAATTGAAGCATGATCTCTTCAAGAAGGAAATATTTGGTCCTGTTGCTGGTTATGTGTATGTAATAGAGTTCCAAAAAAGAGGATTGCCTCATGTTCATTTTTTGATAATCCTTAAAAAAAAAAGCTAAAATCATGTCACCAGCTGCATATGATGCTTATGTTTCTGCTGAGATCCCACCAAAATCGAGTCCTCATTTACGTGGAGCTGTGCACCGCCATATGATGCACGGTCCATGTGGATCGCTTAATCCTGGTAATATTTGCATGAAAAATGGTAACTGTAAGCATCATTACCCGAAGTCATTTTGTGAGTACACAAAACAGGATAAAAACTCATACCCTATTTATAGACATCGGAAAAATGGTGAGAGACTTACTGTGAGAGGACATGAGTTAGATAATACTTGGGTTATCCCTTATAATCCTTACTAATTAGCTAAATATGATTGTCACATCAATGTTGAAATATGCTCGACAATAAAGGCTGTTAAATACATTTATAAATATATCTATAAAGGTCATGATAGAGTTGTTTTTGGTTTGCTTCAACATGAATCTTCCCAGGATGATGAGATCAGCAAGTTTCAATCCGGAAGATGGATAAGCTCGCCTGAAGCAATGTGGAGAATATACAGTTTTACGATGAACGAAATGGTACCAAATGTTGTTTCTTTACAATTGCATCTAGAAAGAAAACAAGTCATTTGTTTCAAACCTTCGGATAGTCTAGATGTGATCGCTCGTAATGAATTTTTGCAGCGGACAATGCTAACTGAATTCTTTACTATGAATCGAACGAGTGAAGCTTCAAGACAGTTTCTTTATAAGAATTTTCCAGAACATTATGTCTGGAACAGGAGAGATAGGATGTGGAATCCTAGAAAACAGGGTAACGCTGTGGGTAGAATAGTCACTGTTAATCCTGCTGAAGGAGAAAGATTCTACTTGAGGCTCCTTTTGAATTATGTAAAAGGTCCCAAGTCATTCGATGACTTGCTTATTGTTGGACAAAAAATTGCAAAAAGCTTTAGGGAATCAGCGCTATTGCGTGGTCTTCTTGACTGTGGCAATAGTCTAGAAAGTTGTTTATCTGAAGCTTCACATTTTCACATGCCTTCAAGTTTAAGGCGTTTGTTTGCTACTATTTTAGTGTTTTGTGATCCTTCTGATCCGCAGCAATTGTTTAATCGATTTCTTGAGCCAATGTCTGAGGACTTTTTGTGTGCTTCAAAAAAAGAGTCTCATCTTTCGGTTAGATTATCCGTTTTGCGTAGTATTGATGCTACTCTCGAATCTATGGGGAGGAAATTAGATGATTTTCATATAATACAGGAAACAATTTCATTATCTGCTTCTGAGCTAGCAACCCGGGAAATCACTGAAGAAATGATGATACCGATTTCTGATCACGACCTAATTGCTCCAACCATGTTTAATTTTGAGCAAAAAGTTGCTTATACTTCCATCATGTCTTGTGTTGATGGTAAAAAACCCGGTGTTTTTTTTGTGGATGGTCCTGGTGGGACTGGAAAAACATTTCTTTATCGAGCGCTTTTGGCAGCTGTGAGATCTAATCATGGCATTGCACTTGCGACTGCCACTTCAGGTGTAGCCGCATCCATTTTACAGGGCGGAAGAACTGCGCATTCGCGCTTTAAAATACCAATTGATTCTGATGAGAGTTTAACTTGTAGTGTAAGCAAACAGAGTGGTTTAGCACAGCTTTTGCAAGCTGCTAAGTTAATAGTATGGGATGAAGCATCTATGGCTAATCGTCAATCCATAGAAGCTTTTGATCGAATGCTGCAAGATCTCATGAACAATGATGACTTGTTCGGAGGAAAAGTGGTTGTATTTGGTGGTGATTTCCGCCAAGTGTTACCTGTTGTTCCTCGAGGTACTATTGAGGAAACTAAATCTGTTTCTCTTGTGAATTCACCGCTTTGGCCTCACTTCCAAGTTTTAGTGTTGCATCAAAATATGAGAGCGAGGGCAGATCCAGAGTTTAGTGATTTTTTGCTTCGTGTTGGGAATGGAACTGAATTAAACGTAGTTGACAATGAAATTAGGATTCCTAATAATATTCTGCTACAGTTTCATGATGATGAAACTGCCATGGATAATTTAATTGACTTTATTTTTCCGGATATAGATTCACATTCGGATGAACTTGATTTTGTTATTGATAGAGCAATTCTTACTCCCAAAAATGAATATGTGGATGAGCTTAATCAAATTTTGATTAACAAATTCCCAGGCATGGAGAATAATTATTTTAGTCGTGATGAGAGCATTCCTGAACAAGGGTTAATGTTTGATCAAGACTTTCTAAATCAATTAACTCCAAATGGGTATCCGCCATATCAGTTGATTCTAAAGATTAATTGTCCAATTGTTTTGCTTAGAAACATTGATCCTTCTAATGGTTTGTCAAATGGAACCAGGTTAATATGTCGTAGGTTTGATCGTAATGTCATTGATGCTGAAATAGCCATAGGTCATCACAAGGGTAAACGAGTTTTCATACCAAGAATATCAATTTTCCCTAACAAGGCTGATAAATATCCTTTCCCATTCAAAAGAACCCAGTTCCCAATAAGGTTATGTTTTGTCATGACAATCAATAAAGCTCAGGGACAAACACTAGAGAAGGTTGGACTTTTTTTACCCCAGCCTGTTTTTTCTCATGGTCAATTATATGTTGCTTTGTCTAGAGCAACGAAGGCATCTAATGTCAAGGTGCTAATTAGACCACCTTTCAAAGGTGCTAAAAATTCTGATTGCACTTCCAACATTGGATATCAAGAAATTTTGGAACTTGCCCATTCAAGTTGCTCTAAGGGGACTTAGTATTTCTCAGTTTCCCATAATATATATACAGAAAAGGCATCAAAAAGGACTGATTCGGTTCTGCATCTTCCTCATTCCAGTGTGGTTATTATCATGGTACAGTTTTTACCTCTTACTATTATCACTATTTTGTTTTATAACTGACTTCTTGCCTTTGTTGTGTTCTTTGTTCTGTGTAAGTGAAGCTGATTCAACATACTTCTTACGTGGTGATTGCTCTTCGTGTTATCTTACTAGAAACTTACCTGGGGTTGGTAATAACCATCCCATTTAGAGATCTTGCGTTAGTACAGTTTTTACCTCTTACTATTATCACTGTTTTGTTTTATGACTGACTTCTTGCATTTGTTGTGTTCTTTATTCTGTGTATGTGAGACTGATACAACGTATTTATTCCGTGATGAATGCTCTTCGTGTTATCCATACTAAAAACTTACCTGAGGTTGGTAATAACTATCCCATTTAGAGATCCTTGGTTAGAATTATTTTATGTGTGATAGAAATATTATCTTATAGAGAAACTTTGAATGAAAATTGGCTGCTGTCCCTCTTGACTTCATGGTTGTGGAGTTAACTATAATGGTAGCGCTGTACATATTAGCTTTTCATATATTCGGCGAAAGAAAATAATGCCATGGTTGATTTAATGCATTGTATTTGACACTTTATGAAACTCATTTGATACTGATTACTAAACTTAATATTCTCATCAACGTTTCTTTTAATTTTTATGGGGATGTCCTTAGTTACAAAGAGCTGTACTCTTTAAACGATTATACCTCTGATACCAAGAGCATTTGAACTTAAACAATGGTATTACTTTGTATTCAATAAATAAGGTACTTCAATCATTTTTATTATTCATTTGATCTTTATGGATTCGACTCTTCATGTGGTATCCAAGGTCCAGTGCAAATAAGGAGAGGACAAACAAAGTTTTCGGCCCCGGTGTGCATTTCTGTAGTAGAGAAATTGACGTGTCTATCAGTGCCATGGAAACTAAGACCCTTCAAGCTGCTGCTTTGATGCCCAGTAATGTAATACAATATTTAGATCCTGTGTTTTGTCCTATAAAATTAAACACTATCTATTCAGTAACTGGTCATTTCTTATTCATGTAGAGCACTTTTTGGGCCAAAATGACAATTGCCTTGGTAGATTACAATCAGCGTTTTTATTTTTTGTGTTGTCCTAATTGCACAAAAAGCATTGGTTTGAGTCTAGATGGTAGTTTCACCTGCAGCTATTGTTCTCTTGGAAATGTTATCCCTATTCCAAGGTTGATGCCTATATATATGTCTGTGTGTGTGTGTGTCTTTGTCTGTGTCTGTGTGTTTAACATTGGATTCGACTGAAGAGACTGATGCGAGAAACAAATAGGTGCATTGTCGAGGTTCAGCTGTCTGATGGCACGGGAAAAATGAATGCTTATGCATGTGGAGATGTAGCGGATGAAATTCTAGGCTGTACTGCTGTTCAGCTGATGCAGACTCTTACAACTGTACGTTCATTGTTTGTCTAATCATTTTTTATCTAATATTAGTAAAATACGCTAATCTGTTTCTCATTACTTATTACCCGTTACAATATGCATACATAGTTTTTCTTTAAGTGTGTGGCATCTTATTATATTAATTGACCAAACAGGGAAATCGTGAAGCAATCAAATACGTTGCTAATGTGAACGTCAGTGTGCTAAAGTTGATTAAATTGAGGATTACTCAAAACCAGTTTGAACGAGGTGGAGTGAAATGCTTCAATGTTCTTGAAACAAGTGCTCCAGAATGAAGATAAAATTTCAAAACTTGAGGAAGGGAAGCTCAAAGTATTACCTGTTCAGCTCACCACTTTTGTGGCATCGAGTTCTGCAGATTCTCGCTCCGTGTCAGAAGAACCTGAAGAGAAAACTGAGCACTTCCTAAAAATGGTGTATATTCAGCCTACCACATATGCAGCAACAGCTTTTGTAGAACCTCACTCTTTGCCAGAAAAGGTTGAAGCTGAAACTGATTGCCCTTTCTCTGCAGCAGACAAGCCTGCGGCATCAAGATCAGCTAAGCCCAAGAGAAGGAGTAAAAAGGAATTTGTAACTCAGCAAACCCTTCGCGAGAGGTTTGAAGCAGGAGATCCGCAAGTTGGTGCCCTTGGAGAATTAACGGGAAAATTTGAATTCTATGTTCTTTACTCGGGTAGTGCTACAGATGAAGTGCAAGGATTACCTAATCCACTCCCAGTGCTTCCATCATCATGGGAAAATAACCTGCAGCCAACCCCTTCAAGATCTGAGGGGTGAGGTCTCTGACTTAGACTCCAGATTCCAACCATATTCTGCTTTCATTCACAACTCCTTTGTTTCTTGATAAAAACTGAGAATTTGATTTCTTTATGAGTTGTCTCTAAAACACTTATTTGTTTTTTGCCTGTAGACTTACTACTTCTGCAGAACCTCACATTGTGCCAAAAATACTTGAGGCTGAAATTCATCGCCCTCTCTCTGCAGCAGACAAGCATGATGCATCAATACCTCCGTCATCATGGGAAGATAACCTGCAGCCACCCCCTTCAAGATCGAATAGATGAGGTCGCTGATTTCTACCCCAGATTCCAACCATATTCCAGTTTCATTCACACTGCTGCGGTTCCTGACGAAGACTGGAAATCTGATTTCTTTTTGAATAGTCTGTAGAACACTTTACTTATTTCCTTTTTGCCTGTTCAAAACGATTGGCTGTATTGTTGATACTGATTGCTAGCTCTAATTATGTGCTCTTTTGGGTTTTCTCTTTAATTAAATATTTTATTTATCTTTTGGTTCTGTTAATTTTGATTTTTTTTTTTGCTTTCGAGGCAAGACGACGTTAGTTGTGTTCGAAACGGTGAACTGTATTATGCCTATATAATATATGTGAAAATTATTAAAACCCACAATCGGTTTTGCGAAATGCCCATTTTTTATTGGCCAAAAGACCAAGTCCTCATATGAGGTAGTGCTCACAGGAACGCGACTCAGATACACGAAATGTTGTTGGGTGCGTTTAAAACGTTCTCTTCATATTTTAATGGTTTTATTGGTCCTCTTTTTTTTCTTCAATTTTGTATTTCAAAGTGTATCTTAGTAACTTGGCACAATTATTTTGTAAGGATTAGATTCTCCACTCATGTGTATCATTATTCCCCAATGGTTGGGTTTTCAAAAAAATGGCACCAGATGGCACGAATGCCAAATCTTGGTACTCCAAATTTGACGCACCAAGTGACACCAAAAAACGTCAGTGCCAAATTTGGGCACTCCAAAATGGTACCAGATGGCATGGATCCAAAATTTTGGCACTCCACATGATATGAATGCAAAATTTTTGTGCACTAAATAGCACCTTATAGGATGAATTCAAAATTTTGGTACTCCAAGTGGAACTAGATGGCATAAATGCCAAAATTTTGGCACACCAAATGGCAACAAATAGCATGAATGTCAAATTTTGGTACTCCAAAATGGTGCCAATGGCATGTATCCAAAATTTAGGAACTCCACATGTTATGAATGCAAATTTTTTGCGCACTGAATAGCACCACCGTATGGGATGAATGCCAAATTTTGGCGCAGCAAATGGCATGAATGCCAAGTTTTGCAACTCCCAATGGTACCACGAGACGAATGCCAATTTTTTACACACCAAATGGAATCAGATTGCATCATTTTGGCACTACAAGTGGCATAATTTCAAAATTTTGGTACAGCAGGTGATACCATATGGCATGGATGCCAAATTTTTGCGGACACCAAATGGCGTGAATGCAAAATTTGACTCCCCAAATAGCACCAAAAAAAATGAATCTCAAATTTTGGCACTCCAAAATGGTATCAATGGCATGAATCCAAAATTTTGGAACTCCACGTGCTGTAAATGCAAAAATTTTCCGCACTAAATAGCACCATATGAGATGTACGCCAATGAGATATTTCTTGGGTATTGTCAGATTTCTTATTAGCGGCCATGGCTTGGCTTTCACGAATTCTCACACTAAAGAGCTCGCAAGTGCTCTTCCGAGTTACTATCTGGGTCCACTCAATGCGAATGATGACGGGAACTTCTCTAACCATATTTTCACAGTTGAATTCGACACTGTTCAGGATTCTGAATCTGGGAACATCAATGATAATCATGTTGGCATCGGCATCGATAGCATGGCATCCAACTGTTAATTTGCTGCAAGTGGCATGAAATTTGGATGAACAGATCGTCTCTTCGTGGAGGAGCTTTGGCTGCGAAATGGCGCCGCTTGATTTGAGTATAGAGGAAACTGCAAAATTTGACGCAC